>CAUYLG010078717.1:0-51371 GCA_963573385.1 Cacajao melanocephalus | reverse complement strand
AATCAGGGGCCATAAAGGTGAACATGAGAATCACAAAACAAGCAGGTGATTTTCTTATCTATTGAGCAAGGGTTTACATTTGGAAAGGGGACATTCCTTAAAGGTCAGAAGGAATCACAAATCTTCAAAGGCAACAATCTCCGAGAGTCACATGAATGGCCACAGGGCCTAAGCAGTGCTCAGTAAACAGAGTCATAAAACTAGCCTAGAACAGGATTTAAGATAAAACACAATGTCTAGTAAGACCACACAGCCATCACCAAGCCATCGTGTCGGTGTCAGGGAGTCTAAAATAACTTCAACAGAATCATCCATTTTTAGTTCCTGCTTCCCCATAGCTTGACTGCCTCCAGAAGGGGGAATTGTGTCTGGGCTCAAGCTCACATTATGGCAGAGGCACGATCAAAAGGCCTCTACGCTGGAGCGATCCCCACACATATGAGCAAACATGATGTTCACGAAGTCCTAGCAGAAGCTTGAAGAGTAATTCAAGCTCTTGCTCTTTTCCATTGCCGAAAGAGAAAGGCATGTCTCAAATAGAAGCTGCTTTTTCAGTCTAGGTCCTGAAAAGAGAAGATCTGTAGACCTGCAGCTGACTTGAGGCTGCCGGTTTGCAATGTGAGTGAGAATTAACTGCTGTCGCAAGCCAGTAAGACTTGATGTTTGTTTGCCTTCTAATTATAACCTAGCAAAAGTCTATATGAATTTTGGAGAAATGTGTGAAAATTAGCATCTAAAAATAAAAAAAATTATAGTTTGTTTCTCTTTACACAAGTCTTAAAGCTGCATTACAGAAAGTGAGGACTGGGCCACAGGTTCACAAATGACAAATATCCTCTAGTATGATTTTAAGGTTTCCAAATTATTCACGTTCTTAGTTGTGTGCAAAAGGATGACACAGAATAAAGGCTCAGTGGATGTTTGATGCTTGAATAAATACAAGTTTAATTTTTATTTTGCAGCTTTGAGGGTAAAGAAGGGACAGTGTTGTTTTAAAAGAAGCTGTGAAGAATAATGACAGGTTACAATAACATTGATCGATAGTTTCCTTTTCCTTTTGCACAGAAGCAGGTGATAGGAATCAGTTTATCTGATAATTGCTGCTGCCAATTCAGTTTCTGACTCATGATGGTCTTTAAAACAGTTTATTCTTGGGAAACATGTATTTAACTTTTAATTCATTTTAATTCCTTCATTCCTTTACTCAGCATATCTATTGAGAACTACTATGTGCTAGATATTGTACCAAGATAAAGTATGGACTACACTCTTAAATTATTACCAAATCTTCCTCAAACTCCACATACATTTGATATTTACCCAGAATTATTCCATAAACTTTATATCTATGATATCTGCTCCAAACACAATCTAAGTTCAACCTCAGTGCAATTTAAATGCCCTGCCACTCTCTTCCACACAAGAATAGCTAGCAGAAGGGAGAGTAGAACAGGAAAGGGTGTAGGGGAATAAAATACTGCATCTATGAGCACCATCTTGAAAAGTGGCATCTCAGCTACAATTGCCAAGGCAATGATCTATTGACATGAGAGTTGTTTATGAAAGTTTCTTAGCCCATTTGTGCTGCTATAACAAAATACCTGAGACTAAGGAATTTGTAAAGAACAGAAAGATAATGTCCCTTAGAAAAGTATGTTTGTAAATTGTCTACTAACTAGATTTGAAAGATGATTCATAAGAAGCGAATTTGAGAATTATTTTATTAAGAAATATATAGTGTCAATTACAAAGAAACGTACGTTTTCAAAAGTGTTCACAAAATAAATTAAAGTACATTTTATAATACATATATATATAAATTTATGTATAATGTGTGTGTGTGTTTGTATATATATATATATATATATACACATACAGTTTGTAACAAAAATACTTCTCAGGATCTACTTGCATATACCACTCTTGTCTGTTAGATAATATTTAAAACTTGGCTTAGAATACTTTCACAGTATTTTGCTTGAAAATTATTTCAAATTACTTCATTATATTTACAATTGTTTGTGAAGCCCCATGTGCATTTACTTTCTTCTCTTGTAAATTTTTAGTTTAACACAATTAGTGTCATTACATGTAGAAGGAATGTCTGCCTTTTAACATAAATTTAGGTTATCATTGAGTTAAATATTTTTCCTTTTTCAAGGAAAGAAGCTCTACTACACTTTTGGATTTTCCTCTTGAGTAATGTTTATACAATTACAGCTGCAAATTTTTGCCACAAAGCCAGTCATCAATGTTATGGAAGCGTCCCTCAATATTTGAGGAGTAGTACTTCCCCTGCATTATAAACTTACATTAAACAATAAAAACTTACAAAAGTAAGTTAAGAAACTCTTCTGTAATTAAAAGATAACTATTTGTGGTCTTCTTTGTCACAGTTAATGTTTCATCTACTTAATAAAGATGATTTATTTTGGTGCTGTGAAACATGACCATAATAAAGATGGTTTACTGTCATTTCCTTAAAGTTCGAATGAACCGACGCCACAATCCTGGTAATTGTGAGACTTGTTCCAGACACTTATTGGTTGTGACTTTTCTTTTTTTCCTCTTCTTCATTGCCTGAGTAGCATTTATCTGTAGAATATGAGAATAAATAGTCAAAATTACTTTTCACTATCTTTAGTAACTGTTGTGTGCAGGTTATGTTGCCTTCTCTATGCAAATCCACCTTTCAATATGTTGTTTCCAAAGCACCTGCTTACTGTGTGCTAGTATGTGCCTTCTCCAGGGGAATGCCTTCCTGTTTCTCCATCCACCTACTCTTGCTTCAAGGTCAAGCACCCCCTCCTGCAAAAAGCCTCCGCTAATAGCTCACACCTTGCTTTTGGAAACTCTTCTGGTGCTTAACAGTGTGTGTCATTTAACTTGGCTCTCACATGCTTTTCTTAATATTGCATCACAGGTATTCCCCATAGCACTGAGGACAATGTCTTAATCATAGGAAACCCTGAATATTTGTTGAATGATTAAGTAAATGAATGAATTGCTGATTTCAAGATCTCCCTGACAAGATCACAAGTTCCTCATGGGCAAGAGCTATCTTATACCTCTTTATAGACATAATTCAGTAAACCTAGTCTAGTTTTTGGACCCAACATGCATGCTCCTGCTCCCCATCCTTCCCCCTCCCCTGCCCCACCATCTAGATGTGCCGCAGACCTCTGAGGGCTTATTTTAAAGAGGATTCTGGTGCATGTCTTTACCTGAATTACCTTTGAGTAGTACACTAGGGCTCCGAGACACACGGTATGCAGATTAATAAAGTCACAGGGTTACTAAGCACAAATCTTACAGTTTAAAATATGCAAAGTCATAACTATTATTAGTCTCAGACTCCCCATTTGGGCTTGGGAGGTGACTGAAGTAAATTTCTCTAAACTCTCCCTTTCTCACATGCTGTCCAAGAACTTGATGTAGCCTTTTGTTTGTGCTCTTATTTGAATGAATTTTACTGTGGCCATCTGTAGATTTGCCAGGGTCTCCTTCATAAGAAGGCATGGAGCCAAATAGGTTTCTCATATGGCTGCCTGGTATTGAGTTTCTAATTCAAGCTTAACCCAGATCAGCCCTATGACTTCAATCCTCAACCTCTAAAAAGTGACAGTCTTGTCCATCTACTCAGATTGCAGACATATAAAGTCCACTAGGTTAATAAGGAGCAATCATACATATCTGCACTTGTCTCTTTCTTAAACTTGCCCTCATGAAGATAAATTCTCTACTTGCTGACTGAAATAAATATTTATTGAGTGCCTATTATGTGCCAGGCACTGTTCCAACTGCATTTACATGTATTGACTAATTTAATCCTCATAAACAACCTGTATAAGACTGATATAACATTTACTTTACCCATGAAGCTACAGTACACAGAGGCTAAGTAATTGATCCAAGTCTTCACAGAAGTTATGGGGCAAGGATTCAAAGTCAGGCAGGCTGTCTCCAGAGTTCCCTTGCCTAACTTTCCACTGCACTATCTCCATATTTAATGCTACACATGCATTCAAATGCAGATAACTGCATCTGTAAAAATATGTAAAGAGTCAGCAATAGCACCCATACGAGCAATTAAGTAAACCTAGGATAGAGATTTTATGTATAAAGCAACATTTTAACAATGAAGCTCACAATAATTAAGTGATAAGAACAAGCAGTGTTGCTCAAACTTTGGACTGGACAAGAATCTCTTAAAGAGCCCCATAACCTGAGATTTTGATGTTTAAGGTCTGGGTCGAGTCCCTGAGAATTGGCATTTTTAACAGCCATATCCCTATGCCGCAGCAATCAAAACATCCTGATACAGGAGGCTCACTCATCATACCTTGGAAACATTGCCCTATGGTTTAAGACCGTAATTCAGCCAAAATGGAATCAGAACCCTAGAAATAGGTGGATTTGAGTCCAGATATCAACGTGGGACTAGTTGACATCCTACCGCTTTTACCTGGCTCGTTTGCTCTTCAAAAGATAAAACCTAGATAAAAGTCGGACAACAACTTCTGCACCAAAGCCCCAGTTTAATTCAAGGTTATCCCCAAGGTACAAAGAGAGCGTCTGAGGCTTCGGGCTTACCTGAGTTTGCGAATAGCCTGGGCACCAGAGAGCGAGGGTAGCGTTAGTTCTCAGGGCGAACAGTTCCTTGGCGAGCGACGCGCAGCCGGGGGTGGGATTGAAGGTTAGGCGCTGGATTGCAGTAAGGCAGTGTGACTGCTCATCGGCGGCAAAGTTTACGAGAAAAGGAGAAAACACCAGAAAGAAAAAAAGAGAGCGAGCATTGGTGAGAACTGAGTGAAAGCGGAGGGGAGGAAGGTTGGGGAGGAGCAGAAGACATCACAAACAAGAGTAAGAGCGAGGAGGTCACGATTGAGAAGAGCAAGGAAGAACCAACCGCTGGGGAGCAGGGGCGTGGCGAGGATGGCGGAGGGCGCTTGTTGCGAAAGGACAGTCACCCACGCTCGCTCCGCCCAAGTCTCCAGGCTGCGGAGGAGGCCAAAAGCCCGCGCCCGAGCGTGAAGGCTGGGACCCCAGCAGGTGGTGCCCCTGACAAGATTTCCTGGTCCCAGTTCCCGATTTGCCTTTCCTCCGGATAGAGACTTCCTCTCCCTAAATTGGAGCAGAAGTGTTGTCCCAAGCTAGGCGCAGCCCCGCGCTGGCAGCCCAGTTGTCCCCTAGCCCCGCCGGCGTTGTCCAGGAGCCTAGGCACCTCCCGGGGTTCTGCACACCGCAGGCTACTCCCTCTCCAAAATGCCTAGCGCCTCCCTGGAGAAAGCCAGCAGCACTGACCTCTCTACTTACCCGATTGTTACAAAAGATGATGTTGTTGAACTCGGTACTTTTGGTCTGGAAGAAAGACAAATGTGACAAGGAGGGTAAAAACTTTCAAGTCTACAAGGAAAATCATTCCCCAACCCTTTGTTCCCAGGCTTTAAAGGTGCTCTGAAAACAGTTTGCAGTCAGATACCTGTTTCCTATATCATCGACAAGGCAGTGAAATAGTCTCCAGATAGTGCTGGCTAGTGTTTGAAACCACACCAAAAGTTTCAGGTCTCAGAGGGAGACCTCCCCACTTCCTTCCCTCAAGTCACGACTGCACGTGGCACTATGCTTGTGAGCAATAATGCCATTCTTTGGATGTCCACATCTGTACTGTAGCCGTTCATGAATACAAACTCTATCTAGAAATTAGGTTAATCAGGAAAATGATTACTACAAAAATTCTAAGTACATCATATTCTGTAATAAATTGCATCCTGAAACATCTAAAACACTGGAGAGACCTGAAGCACAACATCAATCCTTAGGGCTTAGCTCATGAGAATCATCTCTCTTTTACTCCTCTTTCTTAAGCTCTTACCTCCTGCTGTCTTTTTACAGCATAATTGGAGCAGTACTTTAGCAGAGGATAGACATCCTTGATGCATAATGCACTGCCTATCAAAACCTGCTCTTCATCAGTGTTTGCAGGCTTAGAATGTGCCAATTTCTAAATAATCATTTTAGATGCCAATATATTTGAGTATCACTTGTATGAATTCTTGACAAAATGTGGGGCCATGATTTTTTTCTAAATTATTTTTCTTTCCTACAAAGTTAAATTGTAGAGTGTGTGTATGCCTACCTTTCTGATGAAAATATATTTGTTTCAAAAAAGTTTCTTCACTTACCCCACTCATATATGTAAGCAAGTCTTCACGAATAGTACGGCAATACTCTTTTTTAATCTCCGTAAAGTCACAGTTAGTGAAGTCATAAGTTAGCACCAGCCCTACAAGTTGTAAGATGAAGATTTTCCTGAAAGAAACTGACAGAACACATAGTAAGGTATCAGGGAATGTACGTGGAAACCCAGTTCCACCCCAGTTTCACACTAAACTCTTCCCATCAAGGCTGAATTGCCTGTAGATCTGTAGGGCCGGCCTTAGGGGCCGTGCTCAATCATCAGGCTTTGCCTCTCTTTTCCAGTACACAAGAGGCCCTTATTCACCCATGCTGTTGCCTTAAGTTGGAGTCTCCCTGATGCTCCAGAGCTTTTTGGCTGCACATATATAACACCTAAACGCCTACGGGCTCTTTTCTCCTAGGCCAATGATTTTCTACCATGTCATTCTCTTCCTTTATAGAATTCTGAATTGATGATGTGAAAGGAAAAAAAAAAAGGAGTAGCTAAATCTATGGAATTTTAACATTAGTAAAGTCATCAGGAATTTCCCTCACCTTCCTCCTTTTTGCTTTGCCCTAAATTCTTCATATGTGTGAATGTCCTTTAAGAAATGGATACTGGTGTCTTTCTCCTACAGGGTGTTTCCATGACCAATCCTTTCTATTTGGGAAAAACACCTTCTGAAACCAGCAGTCACTTTAAAGATTTGGAGTCCTTGCGTACTGTCCGTGCATCCTGAACACCTTTAAGCATTTCGTGTGGACACTTTCAAGTAGTGCTTTCCCTTCGCCTTGGCTCATAAGAACCTGTGCTTACTTATGGGATGCTTTGGAGGGTATGTGCCGTCTGTCTTCGACAGTGCTTCCTTGCGAAAGCATTAAATGTGCAACCGTGACCAGAAACTCAGGGGCAGGAAAGATAAGAGGCTGAAATAAATGGAAACAGATCTGATGTGCCTTGTTCTCAAAAACCCTACTTTTCAAATTTCCTGTATCAATTTCGGGAAAAGCGCCTACTCTTGGTAACTAGGGGCACCTTAGGGGCTGAACTGACCTCTAGCACGTTCTAGTAGGTGTCAAGAACTTTTAAAACCACAAAGTCCAGGGCCAGCCACCTTCACAGTCACATTCTTATTAAACGCCAGCGCTGGACTGCGCTGCTGGGTGCGCAGCGGTGAGCGCACGGAGAGGATGCTGTCCTGCGCCCAGCTCTCCCCGAGGCGGCGCACGCTTTCGTGTGCTCTGCTTCCCTGAGGCTGAGCCCCGCGCAGTGTAGCCTGGAAAACTTTGGTCACCTGGGGCCTGAGCTCGGGCACCGGTTTTAGAGACAGGAGAAGCTGCGAGATCGCGGGCTCAGATTTGGACTAGCAAACTCTTGTTGATTCAGAAAAGAATGGTTAAAAACGCAGCCAAGTGAGTCAGGGAGAACGCCCTAGAGGATGTCTAGCAGTCTTCCTAGCTCCAGCGGCACCAACGGAGGGCTGAAGCCAGGGAAAGGCCGATACACTGATCAGGTTACTGAGATAAACCCCTGCTCCGCCCTGGCTTGGCTCATGCTGCCCCGGGTCCCCTCGACACGCAGCTCCCCTCTCTTTCTCTCTTTCCCTTCCGCTTCCCCGTCCATCTCCCCGCTACCCCCCTCCCTCGCGTGTCAGAGCCTGCATCGCCCTGGTCCTTGGAAAGTTCCTAGGAGTCATCGCTCGGAGCAACGAGATTGGACACAGTGTGTAAGTCCCAGCAGATTTCACAGGCCATGCGGTGCCTGCGAAAAGGAGCAGGGAATGTCGAGGGATGCGGGAAAACAGTAGGGGACAAACTCCAGCCAGACTTGAACTCTTTTTCATAGAAGGCACTCGAGAGGGTCAGAAAACCTCTGATTCACCGCTGACTTCAAAGATGCCGCTTTTCTGGAATTCTTCATGTGTTGTACTTAAGTCACCACAGCATTAATTGAAAAAGAAGTCCATTTTTCCTCCATCACCAACTCCTCAGGGTATTGGGGGATAATGCCAAAGCCTGATTCATCTGTTGTGACATCAGAGATGATTCTGGTCGGCAGCTGGACATTGCATAGGCGGACAGGAGCTAAACCCAGATTTCTTCACTGGGCTGGGATAGCTCCAAGAGACAAAGGCAAGGGCACGGTGGCTGCTTCTGTCACCTTCACCTCACATGCCCTCCCCCTCTAGTGGCTTGCTGTAGGGCCAGGGAGTATGACTGCCCACTGGAACCTTCAGCTTCATCTCTTGATTGCTGATGGGGGCAAGAACAGCAGAGAGCAGCCTGCATTGAGGTTTGACTTGCATTCTTCTGGAGGTATAACCAGGCTGCCTCTCCCTTATTTTGTTTCGTCCTTTAAAACCCTCTGTATCTATGATCTATGTAGTCTTTGTAGAGATGAGGCAAGCAGGGTGTCTCCGCCTCAGGCATTCTGAAAGGCATCTTTTTGTCTGTTAAAACATTGCTAAACACTTGTTCCTGTTGCCCCAATTTCCTTATCTGTAATTATGTGACCTCTTAGATCACCTTGATTGTTATTACTTTTCTGCTAAAAAAATTATAGGAAAACAACCTACTCAAGGTTGTTTTGAGATTTACAATTATCCCTCCTGCATTGACTCCAAGCTGTCTTTCCAGCCTTATCTCCTTCATTCTCCTAGGCTTCCAGAAAACGGTATCCGAAGGTAATACGGTCTAAACATGCTCTGAGCTTTCTTCTTCCAAATCTCCCAATATGATATGTTAGATTTTCATGTCTTTCCATGTTCATCTTGTTAGATGTCTCCAAAAGTGGTCTCCTACCTGGATGTGACCTCATTATTTTTTAAGCCATATTTATTTGGGACCTCTTTCTATGGCTTCCATAGATTATTTCACATTTCAATAATGCTTTTCAACCTTATCTCTATTAGCTTGCAAGTTCTTTAAAAGTAGGTAATGTTTCATAGCAGACCATTTGTTCACGATTTACTTTTCCAGTAGCATTTTAAGTGACTTGCAATAAATACATTGGTGCCAAAAGGTAAAAAACAATCAAGGTGAGACAAGATAATGGAACAAAGGAATAAGGCAGTTAGAATCAGGTGCAGAAAAGGCTACAGAAAAGCATTACTAAAAACTGGAGAATTAAAATAATTGATCTCAAAAATGAGTTCTGAGCTTCCAAACAACCACTAGGCTATGACTAGCTTTGTTACACACAAACTCATTATGAAAACCAATTTTTCTTAAGCTTTTGATCATGATCATAAGCACAACAGGGCTCAATCTTCTGTACTACGTGTAATAGATGTTCAATGAATTCTCAATATGCTTAAACATACTAACCTCTTACGAAGATCATTGTCAGGAAGAAAATTCTTTTCCATTGAAAGAACCTCTCTATAAAGACTTCCTTTTCTAGCTCTTTGCTGTTGTCTTTCTGGAATGTGCTTATGTCTTGTTTGGGGCAACAAGTCAGACCAAGGCCATCTGTGAAAATTCCTGGTAAGCTGAAAAGCTTCCTGTTTTTCCTCTCTTTTCATTTTTCCAAATGCTGAAGGAGTGAACAGTATCTACATACCTAGTTTGTCAAGAATGGTGTGTCTTCTATATGGAAATAGAAGTGAGATCATTTGTAACACTGATTACTCAGGGAGCTTAGGTAATACTCTCACCCAGATCATGGACCAGAAAATGATCCATGACGTAGCTCTTTTCTTCTACCCTCACTAAAAAGATAAATTATTTATTTATTTTCTTAATACTTTTATTTCTTGCTTTAATGATGCTTCCCATTCTTTCCTTTATTCCTTTATTGTTTTCCTTCTTCTTTTTAAACTTATGTCTTTTTCCTCTTCCTTGAATGATCCTGAAAATTTAAAGTAGCCTAAAACTCATAGAAAATTCAGTCGGGGTTTGAAAAACAGTTGCCATAAGAAGACTGCTTTTTTTTTTTTTTTACTTTACTCAATAATAGAATGATTAGATTTAAAACAATGGAGAGGTTATTAATGAGATGGGGGAGATCGCTGTCTTTGGAGTAAGAAAAGTCAATGACATGAACTTTAGCTTGGTAATAACTTAGAAAGGGTAATAATGGACTTTCCCCAGCAGAAGGGTGTTCTTTGGTCCTGAAAGTAGTAAGGTGTATTGCTCTGGGTCCTCCAGGATACAAGTCATAAAATCATTCTACCTCTTGGCTTATATAAAAGAGAAGTGTCACATTTTCAGAGGTGAACATCACTTCTCTTTTTCATATTCTACTTTAATCATTTATAGCCAAGTATGGTATTTATGTAAGGAGAAGTGGCCAGTGGTCACCTCTGAATGTGATATCTATTTTTCCCATTTCCTTTGCATTTTACATTTATATTCATGCAGATTTGCTGTTGGTCTAAACCATTGATTTGGTTGACCAGGTTCCATACTTCCTCTAAGATCTCTTGGGAACATCTGTGGACCAGAAGGTGGAGTGAAGGAGTTTCCTATGACAGATGTGAAAAACATATTTTTTTAAAAATTTCATTTTATTCCCGGGCTGATGGTACCTGCATAATCAGTCCATGGCTGTGAAATGTGCCCAGATCTTTTTGAAATAGAGAGTGAGGAGACTAAATATATTTATGTAAACCTCGTGCTTACATTCATTGCTCTGTGAAGAAAGTCTTGCTCTCAGCCAGTTGGGGGTAAAATAAGTTCTTGCTTACTTTGCTGTTTTTCTACAACATAATAGGACATGAGTAAGATTGTTCAAGAAGAATGTAAGAGTTCAGCTTTTTTAGAATGCTTCAAAAAAAAGTGTTGGAAGAAGTCAGAGCTAAAGGATAATTTCAGTTTTGGATACTTTACAAGGATATCTTCTATTTTCCCCTCTGATACTATTTTCCCCTCTGAATATGATATCTATTTTGCCCATTTCCTTTGTATTTTACATTTGTATAGGTATACTCTCTGTCCTATACCCTGGGAGCCAACCAGTAAGGACTGTATCCATAGGCACAAGTGACCTCCAGCTTCTGGTTGGGTTCACCTAATCAGAGATATTGGCAAGAAATCAGAAGGTAGTAAGACAGTGAAGTCTGGATTTTTAATTCACCCATTCTCCAGCTGTTGCCTCACTATAGATTGGATGCTTTTTGTTATAGAGGGCCACAGCTCCTGTTTGTTAACCTTTTCATCTTGCTGCCTGCCAGGTTCTGGTAACTGTTTCCTCCCTTTGTCCTTGTAGGGTAGGGGTGATAACAGCTTCTTATTTTTGCTAGCCTGGGACAGGATACTGCACTATTGCAAAAGTTACAGTTTGGCTGTGCTAGACCCAGTTTATACCCATTGTCCTGGAATAATTTATTAAGAAAGCTTCCTTTCACCCTCAAAAGTGGCACCATTCCTAAAACAGCAACTCAAAGTACTGTGAAAAGAAAGTGGCACCATTTCAAAAATGAATTATATGATTAGTCCTGATTTTCCTGCTTATGTCCTTTGTAAAGAGTCCCTTTCTTAAACTTTCCTGCAATTACCCAGTTTGAGTATGCTTCTTATTTCCCGTGGGCCCCTGACTGATGCAGTCATTCACAGGAGTCAGGAGGATGTCATCACATGCAGCCATCAGGTAGCATTCCTTTCCTAATCTTTTAAGTCTGCCTTGTGGCATCTTACCGGTTCCATACGTCTTGCACAGGAAACAGTGGCTCTTAATGGTTCATTAAAACTGTTAGAAAAAAAGCTTCTAGCTGTGAAAGATGAGTTATAAAAAATTCTGGAATTTTCCTTTTTTTCCATCTCTTCCTAGTAATATTGCCAACCAGGATTTGCAAGAAAGCTATGTACCTACTAGACTCTATTGTGTAATTTGCTTCATAGTTTAGCCCACATTGTTTATGTATAAAAGGGACTTTTTAAAAGTGACCATTATGTGAGTCAGGTGGTAGCCCTCAGCTTAGTTCTCATCTGCTGTGTTTGAGGCCCTCCAAGGTTCTCCTCTGTTGTGAGTCTCACTATTCTCAGTAATAATCTCTGGGTTAAGCAATCGCCCCAAGTATATTTCTTCTGTTAAACAGAGTAAACCCCTAATAGCCATTTTGTGTGTCTCATTGAGGTCTAATTTCTTCCCATAGAGCCATTCAGGGATTCTGAGAAAAGGCTGCCTGACAATTCCAGACACATGTGGGGGTGGAGGGAGGAAGAACCAGAAAAGGAGACTCTAGAAAGTTCAGAAGAGGATAAATAGACAGCAAAGAATTGGGGTCTATGAGTTTGGCCTGAGGACTGTCTTCATGTGGGCATATCACCTAGAAAAGATTTTGAGAGATTAGAGCAGGGGGTTAGCAAACTGCAGCCTGTAGGCTAAATTCTATTTATTTGTTGGTTTGATTTTTTGAGACAGAGTCTTGCTCTGTTGCCCAGGCTGGAGTGCAGTGGCACAATCTCAGCTCACTGCAGCCTCTGCCTCCCAGGTTCAAGCGATTCTCGTGCCTTAACCTCCTGAGCAGCTGGGATTACAGGCACATGCCACTACACCCGGCTAATTTTCGTAATTTTAGTAGAGACGGGGTTTCACCATGTTGACCAAGCTAGTCTCCAACTCTTGGCCTCAAGTGATTGGCCCGCCTCAGCCTCCCAAAGTGCAGGGATTACAGGCATGAACCACACTCCCAGCCTATGTAGACTACATTCTGCTTATCTATCTGGTTTTGTAAATAATGTTTCATTGGAATACAACCAAGCCCACTCTCCCTTTTTTTGACAGTATTGTCTTTGGTTGCTTTTGTGCTGCAAGAACAGAGTTAAGGAATTGTGACAGAAAACATCTGGCCTGCAAAGCCTAAAATATTTATTGTTTCATTTTTCACAGAGAAAGTTTACAGATCTCTGCTCTAGGACATCATACCACTCAGCCTTATGATAGATTTGGTTTTAACTCTCTGTAGTGTTAACAATCATTTTACCAAAAAAGTTTATCCACAGTATGCAAAGGTCCCATGGTATGACCCCAAACCTGCAATTTCTCCAATAAAGTCATTCAGTCAAGTAGAATTCTGCCTCCCGTTTTGTTCTGACTTACAGCTCTTATTCCTCAACATTTGTAGTATGAACTTCTAACTCCTATCAAGTACTTCCTAAGAATATTAATTATACTCCTAAGTTCCAAGTCTTTCCTCATGTTCTCCTAACAGTTCTAAAGGTTCAAATCTCTTTTAAAGGACAGTCATTCCAAAAATGCATTTGAAAAGAAGATAATCATTTAATAACAAAGATATTTAATACTTTGGCATTTTATAAAACCAGGAAAGAAATTCAATGACTTCCTATCTCAGAGAATATAGGTTACTCTCACTTGTTGGAAAGAAGAGATTTATGAAACTGTAGTGTGGGTGTTATTCCTATTAAAAGGATGTGCCAATTTATAGCTCCATTGTAATGTAATTCTGTGAAGAATATCTGCTTTCCCCCAAACCTCCAAACTTCTCTTATACAATGAATTGCATTCCTTTTTCCACGTATGCTTTTATTTTTGTAGTTAGAGCTTTTTTGTTAGTTACTCTTCTTGAAAGGATTTTTTATCAAGAACAATTGTTTTTTAAATAATCTTGATAATTTCCAACTTATGCATTTGAATTCTTATTATGTTGCTCATATCTGCATTTATATCTGCATTTAGGACCTATCACATTGTCTACATGCATTACATCTTAATGTAAATCAATTACATTTAATATTTATTGAGCAATTATTCATTGCAGTGAAATCAATCTGAAGATTCAGATAATGTCCTATAATATTTTGTTTTATAAATAAATAATTTTAAAAGAGCCATGAGAATGAATAATTAAAAAAATACAGTAGATCACTAAGCAGGCAGTTGATACAAAGATCAGGAGATGAGGGCATTTCAACCTGACTTTGACCTGGGGCAATGTGCTTACACCATCTGTTTTCCTTTCATTCCTCACTGGGATGATTTAAAGAGGAGTTAGAATAAACAAAAGCCTTTGAGTATTCGAGGAGAGAACCAACTGCGTATTTTATAAGTTAAAATGCTTTTTATCCTTAGATAGAACTGCCTACCGCTAGGTGTCTCAGTGGAAGTGTGCAGCGTCACGTGCACCTGAGAAGCAAGTGTTCCTGAGCAATTATGTAATGAGCAGCCTGGGACATTTGTATCTTCCTTTGCAAAGGGTTTGGAGTGACAATCTTCATGAGTCATTATTTTTCTGTTGGAGAGTGAGGCTAAGACTTCTTCTGCTCAGGCTGCTGTGGCAAAATACCATAAATGGGGTGTCTTAAACAACAGATATTTATTTCTTACAGTTCTGAATGCTACCAGTCCAAGATGAAGGTTCTGGCCGACTCCACTTAGTCCTGGTGAAGCCTCTTTTTCTGGCTTGCAGGTAGTCTTAGTTTTGCTTTATCCCTACATGATGGAGAGAGAAGTCATCTCTCTGGTGTCTGTTCTTAATCTCATCATGAAGGCTTTACTCTTAGGACCTAATTACTTCCCAAAGGTCCTACTGCCAAATACCAACATATGAGAGGTTCGGGCTTCAACATCTGAATTTTGGTAGAACACAAACATTCAGTCCATAATATTCATATCTATCTGACATGATGAGAGAAAGAATTGCCTTAACTGAACCCTAGGGTCCAGACCCTGGACCCCAGGAAATTGGTCTCCATCATAGATAGAAAATACATATTTATTGATGGCTAAATAAAATATGAACTAGGTAACATCATTATGTATGGTTACATTATCTTTATGTTCTATCTTTTAGGCAATGGGAACTATTTTAAAGATATGAAAAATTGTAGCATTATAAAACATCCACATCCCCTTGAATCAACTCCAACAGTTTTAACATTTTGCCATATTGCCATATTTGCTTCACTGCTTTTTTTTTTTTTAAACAGACAGAGTCTCATTCTCACCCAGGCTGGAGTACAGTGGTGCGATCATAGCTCACTGCAACCTCAAACTCCTGGGTTCAAGGTATCTTCTTGACCTAACCTCCTGAGTAGCTAGAATTACAGGCACACACCACAGTGCCCAGCTAATTTTTAAATGTTTTGTAGAGACAGAGTTTCATTATATTGCCCAGACTGGTCTAGAGCTCCTGACCTCAAGTGATCTTCCCACTTTGACCCTCCAAGGTGTTGGGATTACAGGTGTAAACCACTGTGCCCAGCCTGCTTCACACTTGAAAAAAAATGCAATATTATAGATGCAACAGACTATGGATTAGCTAATCATATTAAGTCAATGTTTAATTGTCTGATTTGTGTCATTGTATCATGGTTATTATTTATAGATAAAGTATTTTGTGTGTGTGTGTGGATAGAGACAGAGAGGGAGGAAAGAAAGAAGGAAGAGAGAGAAATAAAAAATGTATTAAAACATAGGTAAAGGATGTATGAAAGTTCTTTGTTCTTTTAACTATCTTTCAAGTTTGATATTATATGAAAATGACAATATACAAAAGAATTACAGAACAGTTGAAGGCTCTGTGTATCGTTGCATAATTCCATTATTACCATTCCTTTCCAAAGTTAATTACTACTCTGAATTTGCTGTTTATCACTACCATATATATCTCTGTAATTTTATTTTTACAAATATGTGCTTGAAAACAATATGATTTAAAAGGTTTATATAAATGCTATCTTCTATTCTTCCAGAGATATTATATTCATATGTATACATGAATGCATATACATACATAGGTTTACATATCCCAGAAAATTTTATACATACGTATTTACATGCTATTTTCACAAAAATAACATTGTCATATGCTATTCTGAGTTCTTTTTTCTTCAAATAGTATCTTAGATACTGCTCCATATTATTTTGTAAAGAGCTTCTAAGGAATTTTTATTGACTTATAGATTTTCCTTTATATAAATTATATCAAAATTTAACTTTCTTGTTTTTATAAAATTATTTTTAATCTTTGTGATTCTAAATGATGCTTCAGTGAATAACATTGTTCACTCATTATTTAGTATATTTTATCCAAGTGTGAATTATCCATAAAATAAATTCTTACAAGTAAAATTGCTAGGTTAAAAGGTATGTTGATTTGTAATTTGTATAGATATTATCTACCTACCTATCATCTGACTACGTATTATCAATTTATAGAAGTACCAGTAAAATGGTGACATATCATGAAAATGTCAGTTCCCTGTCCATATAAGATGCTATCAAACTTACTGATTATGCCAAACTGATGAGTACAAATAGTGTCAGTGCTGTTTTAATTTGACTATTTTATTATGAGTCAAGTTGACTTTTTTTTGAGAGTTACTTTAGGTTTATAGTAAATATCTTTAGTTTATATATGCATAAGGATGACTTGTATTTCCTTTTATGTGAACTATCTGCTTAAATGCTTTGCTGGATGTTCTAAAGTAAGCTCATTCAACCTGCTGCCTGCAGGCTGCATGTGGCCCAGGATGGCTTTGAATGCAGCCCAACACAAATTCATAAAATTTCTTAAAACATTATGAGATTTTTTTTTTTTTTTGCAATTTTTGTTTTAGTTCATCAGCTATCATTAGTGTTAGTGTATTTTATATGTGGCCCAAGACAATTTTTCTTCTTCCAATGTGGCCCAGGGAAGCCAAAAGATTGGACACTCCTGTTCTAAAGGGTTGTTGGTAATTTCCTTATTAATTTGAAGGAGATCTTTTTAAATTAGAAAAATTATCCCATTGTTAGCATATGAATTACAAATACTGCCTTTATGTTTGTGATTTGTTTTTGACTTTGCTTATAGTGGTTTCTTCTATGAAGATTATTTTAAAAGTCTAATTAAATTCTTAAGTATTTTTCTCATGGATTCTTTCATGTCATAGTTGGAAATGTCTTACCTATTTTGTATTTACAACATGGAAATAATTTTTCTTCACAATAGTGAACATTATTTTAATTTTACATTTAAATCTTTGATCTCCCATTAACTCTGGGATAAAATGTAAGCCATTTATCTTTCTTTAAGTAAATTTTTATTTGAATATTTTTCTTGAATAACTTATTTTCCCCCATTGATTATAACAGGTGCCTTATAATATATATCTATAGCTATATAGGTATACCTGGGCCAGTATGAAGCTATTTTAATAATCATAGTTTGTATCAACATTTCTTCTTGATACTATTATTTATTCTGAAGTCTACGT
This sequence comes from Cacajao melanocephalus, assembly GCA_963573385.1. Lineage (NCBI taxonomy): Eukaryota > Metazoa > Chordata > Mammalia > Primates > Pitheciidae > Cacajao > Cacajao melanocephalus. The sequence goes on along the minus strand of CAUYLG010078717.1, from coordinate 34,031 downwards.
TGTCTAATAGTAATAAACACATATCTGCTTTTGATTAATGATAGCATGGTATATCTTTATCCACACATTATCTTTAACCTATTTATGTCTTATATTTAAAGTTAGTGTTTTTATAGGACTTTTAAAATATTTTATTATTTATTTATTTTTTTAATTATTTTTGAGATGGACTTTCACCCTGCCACCCAGACTGGAGTGCAGTGGTGCGATCTCAGCTCACTGCAACCTCTGCCTACTGGGTTCAAGTGATTCTCCTGCCTCAGCCTCCCAAGCAGCTGGGATTTCAGGCACCTGACTCTATGCCTGGTTAATTTTTGTATATTTAGTAGAGACAGGGTTTCAACATGTTGGCAAAGCTGGTCTTAAACTCTTGACCTCAGGTAATTCGCCTGCCTCAACCTCCCAAAGTGCTATTATTACAGGTGTGAGTCACCGCTCCTGGCCTATTGGGTTGTTTTTTGTTTATTTGTTTTTTTGAGATGAAGTCTAGCTCTCTTGCCCAGGCTGGAGTGCAGTGGCATGATACTGGCTCACTGCAACCTATGCCTCCCAGGTTCAAGCAATTCTCCCTGCCTCAGTTCCCAATTGGCTGGGATTACAGGTGCCTGCTCCACCACACCTGGCTAATTTTTGTATTTTTTAGTAGAGGTGGGGTTTTGCCATGTTGACCAGGCTGGTGTTGGACTACTGACCTCAGGCGATTTGCCCACCTTGGCCTCCCAAATTGCAGGAATTACAGGTGTGAGCCACCATATCCGGCTGTGGGGCTTTTAAAAAAATACAATCTGAAAGCCTTTTCCTTTTAATTGAAGTATTCAGACCATTTATATTTAATATGATTTTTGAAAAATTGAGTTTAAATCTATCATCTTGCTATTAGGTTTTTTTCCCATCTTTTCTTTGTTTCCTTTTTTGTCCTCTGCCTTTTTAAAAATTAATTCAGTATTTTTTAAGATTCCACTTAATTCCTCTATTCACTTATTAGTTATAGGTGTATTTTTGTGTGGCTGCTTTACAGTTAATAGCAAGCACATATCTTTATATTATCATAGTCCACCTTCAAGTAATATACCATTTTATGTGTAGCTTAAGTATGTTACAAACGAGTACATCTCTTTCTTCTTTCTTGGCCTCTGTGTAATTGCTGTCATATATTTTATTTCTGCATCTTTTATAAACCCCATCATACATTATTATTTTGTTTGAACAGTCAATTATCTTCTAAAGAGATTTTTAAAATTAGAAACGTTTACCTTGTATATTTACCCCTGTAGTTACTAATTTTATGCCCTGAATTCCTTTGTGTAAATCTACATTTTTATCTGATAATCATTTTTCTTTTGCTGGACAGACTTTCTTTAATATATTTTTAATGAAGGTATGTTGGTAATGAATTCTTTTAGCTATTGTATGTCTGAACAAGGCTTTTTCTTTGCCTTCAATTTTGGAATATATTTTGCTGGTATAGAAAGTTATTCCTTTCAATACTTTAAAGATCTTGTTCTACTGTTTAACGGTTGGTATTATTTCCAAAAAGGAATCTATTGCCATCTTATTATGATCCAGGATTAACATATGGTATATTTTCTCCTCTGGCTGCTTTTAAGATTATTTTCTTCATCACTTCCTAAATTTTTTTAAAATTTTCTAAACAATGTGATTTTGTGTGCTTTTGTGTCATTTTTCTAGTGTTTCATGTGCTTGAGGTATACTGAACTTGAACCTGTGAATTTATAGCTTTCATGATATTTGGAAAATTTTTGCCCGTTATTGCTTCAAATATGTTTTCTGTCCTCCCTCCTTTGTGAACACCAGTTACATATATATTTGACCACTTGAAGTCATCCCACAGCTCACTGATTCCCTTTGCATTTTTTTCAGTATTTCTTTCTGTGTTTTGATTTGGTTTTCTTCTTTGCTATATCCTCAAGTGCACTAGTTTTTCTCCTGCAAAGTCTAATAAACTATGAATGTCATCAAGTATGTTTTAAATTTCAGATGTTACGTTTTATTGCTAGAAGTATGATTTGGGATAGTTTTTATATCTTCTATGTTTCTATTTAACAAGCTCAATCTTTTCTCTATCTTAGTAAATATATGGAATAGAGTTAAATTGAGTATTTATTATAATGTCATTTCTATTAATTTCATCATTGCTCTCATTTCTGGATTTGTTTCCATGGATTGATTTTTCTCCTCATTATGGGTGGTAGTTTCCTTTTTTCTTGCATTCTTGATATTTTTGTACGGTGTGGATTTTACCTTGTTAGGTGTTGTATATTTTTGTATTGATATATTGTGATTGATACAAAATATTTTAGTTTTTGTATTGATATTCTTGTGATTGATACAAAAAATATTTTACTTTTCCCCTGCTGGAGCCAGGGAGGCTGGACAGCTTGGGCCCAAATATTTCATTTTGTATTCATATCAGTTTTGGTATGTAATTAAGTTGATAGGACCATTTTCTTCTTTTGAGGCTTGAATTTAAGCTTTATTAGGCAGAAGCTGAGCAGTCTAGGGCTAAATTTTTCCCAGGACAAAGGCAACAACTTTACAAGTACTTTCACTGAAGATTCATGATCCACTTCGGTCACATATTAGTCCCCCTCCTATGTTAACACTGCTGATTGTCCCCTCTCCTTCTTTTGTGTGATTCTTTTCCTGGTATCTGGTAGTACCCTTACATGCATGCACTGATTAGTACTCAGATGAAGGCTTCAGGGGGACTAGCATAGTATCATATAAAGAGAGTAGGCTTTAGAGTTACACACCTTGCATTCTAATTCCAGCTCTGCCAGTTACTAGCTGTGTAATTTTGATCAATTTACAACAGTCCTCTCTTAGCCTCAATTTTTCTTTCTGTGATTTCAGTTGACCACAGTCCAAACATATTAAATGAAAAATTTCAGAAATAAATAATTGAAAAGTTTTAAATTGCATGCCAATCTGAGTAGCATGATAAAATCTCCACAGTCCGGTCTCATCCTGCTTGAGAAGTAAATCATCCCTTTGTCAACTGCACCCACACTGTATATACTACCTACCCATTTGTCACTTAGTAGCTGTCTCATTTTTCAGATCAAATGTCACAGTATCACAGTACTTGTGTTCAGGTAGCCCTTATTTTACTTAGTAATGGCTCCAAAGCTCAAGAGGCCTGTGTCTAATTTATGAATAAACTTTATCATGTGTATGTATGCATAGGAAAAGCATACTATATATGGGTTCAGTACTATCCATGGTTTCAGGCATTTACTAGGGAGTCTTGGAATGCATTTCCTGAGAATAAGGGGCTACTACTCTACCTTCTAAGATTTGCATTGTGTTGAGTGCTACTGATACTCAAATGTCTTTAATAAGTTTACAGTCTTTTAGAAGTGTGCCCAGGACATCAACGTGATGAAATACTGAAGTTATTGGTATGAATAAATATCACAGGCTATGAGAAAAATGAAGAACAATAGAACAATATGGATTGAACTTATTAAAAAAACCTCCTTGAGGGTGGAGCCAACATGGCCCACTAAAAGCAGCAGTGATCAGAAGCTCACTTCCGTAAGAACCATAACAGCATGAGAATCCTGCACCAGAAACAGAGGTATCCAGATTCTGTCCCAGAACTGACAAGACAGCGGGCGTGACCCACAGAGAGGGAGGAAGAGCAGTGTGGTTCGATGGCCCACCTGAGAGCCACACAGGGCAGGGCAGCCCCCACCCTGCAGCCAAGGGAAGCTGTGAGTGAGGATGTTATCTAGCCTGGGAAGCTGTGCTTTCTCCATGGAACAGTGCCTCCTTTGGATCAGAAGTTCCCACTCCTGAGCCCATGCCACCAGGCCCTAGAGTCCCTATCATGAAATCATGCAGATTCTCAACAGACACTCAACTAGAATTTGCTTAAGCCTGCAGAGTTGCCAGCGGGAGGAGTGGCAAGCACCACAACTGTGGCTGCCCGATGTCTGAGTAGCTTGAGCTCTTTGGGGGAGGGGCAGTAGCCAACACTAGGACTGCTAGTTGCCCAACACACTAAGCTCCCAGGGCAGGGGGAGGCCTGCAGCCATATCTATAGCCATAGACCATGTTTTTCCCCTGCTGGAGCCAGGACGGATGGATGGCTTGGTCTCAAGAGGTATTCCCCACAGCCCAAAACGCTGCCTGTGGAAGACTGTGGCCACAGTGCCTTTTCAGGCCTGACTCTGACCCATCCCTCTTCACTGGGTGGGGCCTCCTTGCAGGAGCTCCAACAACTCCAGCCAGGGCCTCAGGGACAGAAGTGTGATCTCCCTGGCCCTGAGCCCCTAGTGGGAGGGTTGGCTGCAGTCTCCATGGACCAGCAGACTCAGTCTTGCCTTCTGCTACTTCTGAGGAATCTGGACAGCTCTAACGAGTGTGTTTCCCCCAGCGAAGAACATCTCCTCCAAAAAGAGATAGCCAAAGTGCTTTGTTAAATGAGTCCTGTCCCCATGCCACTTAACTGGGTGAGATCTGCCAACAGAGGTTGTCAGACACCCTATACAGGAGTGTTCCTATTGGCATCAGGTAAGTACCCATCGAGGTCAAAGATCCCAGAGGAAGGAGCAGGCCCATCTTTGCTTTTCTCCAGCCTCCTTGAGTGACATCTCCAGGTGAGAGAGTGAACCAGATGAATAAGGCCTGAAGTGAACTCCCAGAAAACTGCAGCAGCCCTACAGAAGACAGTCCTGACCACTGAAAGAAAAACAAAAAGCAACAACAGCATCAACAGAAAGCATCTCCACAAAATCCTCATCCAAGAGTTGTCAGCCTCAAAGATCAAAACTAGAAAAACTCATGAAGATGAGAATCAACAAAAAAATCCCTGATAACCTCAAAGACCAAAGTGCCTCTTCTCCTCAAAATGATTGCACCTCTCCAGCAAAGGTGCAGAACTGAATGGAGGATGAAAAGTAGACTTCAGAAGGTGGGTAATAACACACTCTGCTGAGCTAAAGGAGCGTGTTCTAAACCAATGCAAAGAAGCTAAGAACCTTGATAAAAGGCTACAGGAGCCGCTAACTAGAATAACCAGTTTAGAATGGAACATAAATGACCTGATGAAGATGAAAAACACAGCATGAGAACTTTGTGAAGCATACACAAGTATCAATAGCTGAATTGATCAAGCAGAAGAAAGGATATCTGACAAAACAGACTTTAAACCAACAAAGGTCAATAAAGGCAAAAAAGGGCTTTACATAATGGTAAAGGGATCAATGCAACAAGAAGTGCTAACTAACCTAAATATATATGCACCCAATACAGGAGCACCCAAATTCATAAAGCAAGTTTATAGAAACCAACAAAGAGATTTACACTCCCACACAATAACAGTGAGATACTTTAACACCCCTACTGTCAGTATTAGACAGATCAACGAGATAGAAAATTTACAAAGATTTTCAGGACCTGAACTCAGCTCTGGATCCAGTGGACTAGTAGACATCCACAGACCTCTCCACCCCAAATCAACAGAATATACATTCTTCTCGGTGCCACATGGCACTTATTCTAAAATTGACCAGATAATTAGAAGTAAAATACTCTTCAGCAAATGCAACATAACTGAAATCATAACAAACAGTCTCTCAGACCCAGTGCAATCAAATTAGAACTCAGGATTAAGAAACTCACTCAAAACCACACAACTACATGAAAATTGAACAACCTGCTCTTGAATGACTCCTGGGTAAATGAGATTAAGGCAGAAATAAGTAAGTTCTTTGAAACCAATGAGAATAAAGAGACAATGTACTAGAATCTCTGGGACACAGCTAAGGCAGTGTTAAGAAGAAATTTATAGCACTAAATGCCCACATTGGAAAGCTGGAAAGGTCCTAACACCCTAACATCATAATTAAAAGAACTAGAAAAGCAAGAGCAAACAAATTCAAAAGATAGTGGAATGGGCAAAAACTGGAAGCATTCCCTTTGAAAACTGCCACAAGACAAGGATGCCCTTTCTCACCACTCCTATTCAACATAGTATTAGAGGTTCTGGCCAGGGCAATCAGGCAAGAGAAAGAAAAAGGGTATTCAAATAGGAAGAGAGGAAGTCAAATTACCTCTGTTTGCAGATGGACACGATTCTATATTTAGAAGACCCCATTGTCTCAGCTCCAAAACTCCTTAAGCTGATAAGCAACTTCAGTAAAGTCTCAGGATACAAAATCAATTTGCAAAAACCATAAGCATTCCTATATGCCAACAATACACAAGGAGACAGCCAAATCATGAATGAACTCTCATTTGCAATTGCTACAAAGTAAATAAAATACCTAAGAATACAGCTAACAAGGGACGAAGAAGGACCTGTTTAAGCAGAACTACAAACCACTGCTCAAGGAAATAACAGAGGACACAAACAGATGGAAAAGCATCCCATCCTCATGGTTAGGAAGAATCAATATTGCGAAAGTGTCCACACTATCCAAAGTAATTTAGAGATTCAATACCATTCCCATCAAACTACCATTGACATTCTTCACAGAATTAGAAAAAAACTACTTTAAATTCCATTTGATTAAAAAAAGAGCCCAAATAGCCAAGACAATCCTCAGAAAAAGGAAAAAGCTGGAGGCATCACACTACTCGACTTCAAACACTACTACAAGGCTACAGTATCCCAAACAGCATGGTACTGGTACCAAAACAGACATGTAGATCAATGGCACAGAACAGCGACTTCATGAATAACACTACACATTTACAACTATCTGATCTTTGACAAATGTCACAAAAACAAGCAATGGGGAAAGAATTCCCTATTTAATAAATGGTGCTGAGAAAACTGGCTATCATATGCAGACAACTGAAACTGGACCTTTTCCTTATACCTTATACAAAAGTTAACTCAAGACGGATTAAAACTTAAATGTAAACCCCAAACCATAAAAATCCTAGGAAAAAACTAGGCAATTCCATTCAGGACATGGGCATGGGCAAAGATTGCATGACGAAAACATCAAAAGAAATAGCAACAAAAGCAAAAATTGACAAATGGGATCTAATCAAACTAAAAAGCTTTTGCACAGCAAAAGAAACTATCATCAGAGTGAACAGTTATAGCCTACAGAATGGGAGAACATTTTTGCAATCTACTCATCTGACCCAGCAATCCCATGGGTACGTACCCTCAAAAATATAAATCATTCTACTATAAAGACACATACACATGTATGTTTATTATATCCAGAATCTACCAGGAAATTAAACAAATTTACAAGTAAAAAACAACCCCATCAAAAAGTGGACAAAGGATATGAACAAAAACTTCTCAAAAAACGACATTTGTGCAGCCAACAAACATGAAAAAAAGCTCAACATAACTAATCATTAAAGAAATGGAAATCAAAACCACAGTGAGATACCATCTCATGCCAGTCAGAATGGTGATTATTAAAAAGTCAAGAAACAACAGATGCTGGCGAGGCTGTGGAGAAATAGGAACACTTTTACACTGTTGGTGGGAATGTAAATTAGTTGAACCATTGTGGAAAACAGTGTGGCAATTCCTCCAGGATCTAGAATCAGAAATACTATTTGACCCAGCAATTCCATGGGTACATACCCTCAAAAATATAAATCATTCTACTATAAAGACACATGCATATGTATGTTTATTGCAGCACTATTTATAATAGCAAAGATATGGAATCAACCCAAATGCCCATTACTGATAGACTGGATAAAGAAAATGTGGTACATATACACCATGAAATACTATGCAGCCATAAAAAGGAATTAGATCATGTCCTTTGCAGGGACATGCATAAGCTAGAGGCCAGCATCCTCAGCAAATTAACACAGGGACAGAAAACCAAACACCAAATGTTCTCACTCATTGGTGAAAGTTGAACAATGAGAACACATGGACACAGGGAGGGGAACACAACACACTGGGGCCTGTTGGGAGGTGGTGGGGAAGGGAAGGAACTTAGATGATGGGTTAATAGGTGGAGCAAAACAACATGGCACACGTATGGCTATGTAAAAAACCTGCACATTCTGCATATGTATCCTGGAACTTAAAATAAAAATTAAATTAAATTAAAATTAAAAATCAACTTTTGATAGTGGTGGAATGTTAAGATTGAAGGAATTATTTTAACTGGATGCAAAGTCATTATACTGAACTCTGACATAAACCAGTTTACAAACTTAGAAGATATGAATTTTTGAAGGTACTTAACTTTCAAATGATTTTTGAATTCTCACTATGATTCACTGAGATATTATTTCATTAAACTATTTGTGAATGCAGTAGAGACTGCTGGCTGTCCTTCAAGTGCTGTTCTTTTTGCCTTGACACTAATAGAACTGTGACTGGAAAGTGATTCTCCAGCTAGAGACTGCATTTTCTTGTACTCCTTACAGACAGGCATGCTATGATCTGTTATATGAAAAAGAAAATCTTTGCTCATTAAGCTACTTTTTTTCTGTTCCAGCATCTATGCCTGCTCTAGAGAGCAGTCCTATCTAGTAGGACTATCTAATAGGACTACAGGCATGTGTCACCATGCCTAGCTAATTTCTTAAAATTTTTGTATATATATTTATATTTATAAGAATATAAATAAGAATATAAGAATATAAATGTCATTATATTTGGTAGAATATAATGATATTCTACCAAAACAGGATTTAAGTGTAAGATAAACCCTCTAACTCTAAAACAAGTAGGACTGTGATATATTTTGATATAATTTTGTGGAGTATGTTTTATTTGGAGAATTGTTCATTCCAGTGTTACCTGTTTTGTTCAAGTCTTATGGACTTGAATCATGGATGCTGTTTTAGAACTCAATCAACTCAGATATCAAAGCGAGCCAAGTAAAACTTTTCTCCTCAGCTTTATCAACTGTGCCTTCTATTATTTTTCTTTGAGCTACAATGTATTTTACAAAATATTTAAAAAGAGATAATGGTTCTGACCCATGTTTTAAACTGGGCACGTACTGAACAACTGAGACTATCTGGGAATTTCAACATTGGCTCTTGTCTAGATGGTCTCTTTGGTGCAGTTACAGGCTACAGCAAATAAGTAATTCTTCCTATTTGTCTGCATCAATCCCAACATCCTGAGGAGGTCCCATAGGATCTCAGAACCATCTTTGGCTCAATGAGTATAAATGGTTTGGGCAATTGAAATACAACTATAGTAGATATATATTTAAAAACTATAACTGGTTAATCTTCCCATGGAGAGTGATTAGAAGTAGAGAAAAAAGTAAAGTTGAGACCAGTAAATTCTGTCTCTTGATAGTACCTGGTTGGAAATTTGCTGGGAAAGGAAGTTGGAGAGTGATAGCTAAGGAGAGATGAGAAGCTCCAAGATGGTTCCAGGACCTCCTACCCTCAAGTCACTTATGTGCATATTTGAAAAATCTTTATTTTTCTACATATCACATTTCTCAACTATAAAATGAAGAAATTTAACTAGATTGTCTCTAAGTTCTCTTCCAGATTTCAGATTGTTTCTATAGATATAGATTTTTTTTTCTCTACCCATGGAGGTGGGTGGATCACCTGAGGTCAGGAGTTTGAGAACAGCATGGCCAACATGGTGAAGCCCCATCTCTACTAAAAATATAAAAAATTATCCAGGCATGGTGGCAGTTACCTGTAATCCCAGCTACTCAGGAGGCTGAAGCCGGAGAATCACTTGAACCCGGGAGGCAGACGGTGCAGTGAGCCGAGATCCCGCCACTGTACTCCAACCTGGGCATCAAGAGCAAAACTCCAAAAACAAATACATACATACATACATACATACATACATACATACATAAAGAGAAAGAAAGGCAGAAAGGAAGAAAGCAAGCAAAAACAAAAACAAATACAATCCAAACAAAAATAGACAAATGGGATCTAGTTAAGATAACTAATGAAGGTGGCTACACTAAACAGGTTTTCAACAAAACAGCCCTCTATTGGAAGAAGACTCCATCTAGGACTTTTCATACCTCCAGAGGAGAAGTCAATGCCTACTTCCAAAGCTTCAAAGGACAGACTGACTCTTTTCTTAGGGGCTAATGAAGTGTGTCATGTTAAGTTGAAGCTAACGTTCATTTAACATTCTGCAAATTCTAGGACCCTTAAGAATGATGCTAAATCTGCCCTGCCTGTGCTCTATAAATGGAACAACAGAGGCTGGATCACAGCATGACTGTTTATAGCCTGGTTTACTGAGTATTTTAAGCCCATTATTGAGATCTACTGCTTAGATAAAACTATTTTTTTCAAAATATTACTGCCCACTGACAATATACCTTGTCACCCAAGAGCTCTAATGAAGATGTACAATGTAATTAATTAATGTTTTCATGCCTGTTAACTCAACATCTGTTCTGCAGCCCATGAATCAAAAAGTAATTTCAACTTTCAAGCTGTATGATTTAATAAATGCATTTCATAATGCTATAGCCATTATAGATAGTGACTCCACTGATGGATCTGGGCAAAGTCCATCGAAAACCCACTGAAAAAGATTCTATATATCATTAAGAACATTTGTGACTCATGGGAAGATGTCAAAATATCCACATTAGTAAGAATTTGGAAGTTGATTTGAACCCTAATGGATGACTTTGAGAGGTTCAGGACTTCAGTGGAAGAAATAACTGTAAACGTGGAAGAAATAGCAAGAGAACTATAATTAGAAGTGGAGTCTGAATATGTAACTGAATTGCTGCAATCTCATAATAAAAATTTAATGAATGAGGAGTTGCTTCTCATGGATGAGTGAAGAAAGTGGTTTCCTGAGATGAAATTTACTTCTGGTGAAGACGCTGTGAACATTGTTGAAATATCAATAAGGAATTTTGAATAGTACATAAACTGAGTTGACGGGGCAATGGCAGGGTGTTAGAGGATTGACTCAAACCTTGAAAGAAGTTGTACTGTAAGTAAAACGTTATCAAACAGCATCACATGCTAAAGAGAAATCTTCTGTGAAATGAAGAGTTGACTGATGCAGCCAACCTCATTGTTGTCTTATTTTAAGAAATTGCTACAGCCACCCCAGCTTTCAGCAACCACCACCCTGATCAGTCTGCAGCCATCATCATCAAAGCCAAACCTTCCACGAGCAAAAAAGTTAAAATCTGCAGAAAGGCTTAGATGATTCTTAGCATTTTTTAGCAATAAAGAATTTTTAAATTAACATATGTACATTGTAAAACATACAATGCTATTGCATACTTAATAGACTACAGTATAGTGTAAACATCAATTTTATATGCACTGGAAAACTAAGAATTTGTGTGATTTGAGCCAGCAATATGGTGGTACCAGATTCAAATACAAAGAAGTGTCAGTGAAAGTAAATCTTTCTCTCCCATTCTTCTAGTCACTCATTTTCCCATTCCCATTGCAAGTCACCTATTATTATTTGTTTATTGTATATTCCTGCAGAGATAGTCTGTGTTTAGGCAAACTAAAGAGAGAGAGAGAGAGAATATTTTGTTTTGCTCAGTTCCAAGTGATACCTGTTGTCACAGAGTAATGATTAAGAATGCCCCCCACCTTAACTCTAGAAAAATATCCTAGTTGGGCATATTACTTATAAACATTCACATAGTTTATTGGCATGAATGGTAGCTATTATGTTCACTGTTCAGAGCTTTGCTCCTTTCATTTAACAGTGTGTTTTGGCAACATGTTCACAAAAGAACATAATGCACTTCTCTTTTTTAAAATTCATTTTATTTTTTAGAGACAGGGTCTCACTCACTCCGTTGCCCAGGCTGGAGTGCAGTTGTGTGATCCTAACTCAATGTGCCCTCAAACTCTTGGGTTCAAATGATCCTGTTGCCTCAGCCTCCTGAGTATCTAGGACTACAGGCATGTACAACTATGCCTAGCTAATTTCTTAAATTTTTTTGTAGACATGGTGTTGCTATATTGCCCAGGCTGGTCTTGAACTCCTAGTCTCAAGTGATCTTCCTGGTTTGACCTCCTAAAGCGCTGAGATGATAGGCATGAGCCATCATGCCCAGCCATACTCCTTATTTTTTAAATTGTATGATATTCAATTGCCTAAGTGTACTATATTTATGTAACCGATCTTGTGTTGATGAGTATGTACGTTTGTAATCTTTCATTAGAAACTTTAATTCTAACCAACAGTATTGAAATGAATGCCCTCTAAATTTATCATTGAGAAGTGGAATTACTATACATATCTAGGGAACAGTTTTAAAAAGCAAAAGTGCTAAGCATGTCTAGGAAAAATTCTAAAAAGGCATATATGTTTAAAATTTTAATATATATTAAAATTTTCCTTTTTTTTTAAAAGAGTACAGTTTATACTCCCATCAACAGTATACAGGAGTATGTACTTCCCTATACTATCACCAGGACTTTATTTTCCCAACCTGATAAATATCTAGTAGAATTCTGTTATTTAATTTTTTGTTTTTAATTGTAGGAAAAAACACATAACATTTACAATCTTAACAATTTTTAAGCATGCAGCTCAGTAGTTTTAAGTATTCTCACACTGTTATGCAACCAATTTCCAGGATATTTTATTTTGTAAAACTAAAACTCCAGGCCAGGCGCAGTGGCTCAGGCCTGTAATCCCAGCACTTTGAGAGACCAAGGTGGGTGGATCGCCTGAGGTCAGGAGTTCAAGACCAGCCTGACCAACATAGTGAAACCCTGTCTTTACTAAAAATACAAAAAATTAGCTGGGTGTGGTTGGCACCTGTATTCCCAGCTACTTGGGAGACTGAAACAGGAGAATTGCTCAACACGGATAAACCTAGAGGACATTATGCTAAATGAAATAAGCCAGAAAAACAAATGTTGCATGATTCCACTCGCATAAAGTATCTAAAATTGTCAAACTCATAGAAGCAGAGAATACAATAGTGGTTTCCCCAGACTGGGGTAAGGGGGAAAATGGAGAGTTGTTAAATGGTTATAAAGTTTCAATTATACTAGTAGAATAAGTTCTAGAGATCTGCAGTAAAACATAGTGCCTATAGTTAACAATAGGTAGTGTGCAATTCAAAATTTATTAAGGTGGCAGATCTTATGTTAAGTGTTCTAATCATAAATAAACAAAACAAAACAAAAACAGGCAACAAAAAGCAAAAAGGGAACTCTGGAAAGTGTTACTCTGATTATGGTAATGGTATCATGGTGTTTGCTTTAAGCCCAAACCCGTCATACTGTACACATTAGACATGTGGAGTTCTTAGTATATCAATTATACCTCAATAAAACTGTTAAAAAGGTCAAATTTAATAATCTTTCATTCCATGATTTCAAAAACCTAAATCCTGTCTAGCCAAGATGGTGTGTGTGTGTGTGTGTGTGTGTGTGTGTCTATGTGTGTGTGTGTGTGTGTGTATAACATATATACACAAACACAAATAGTTTTTTCTACCACTCTTACAGTTTCAGTTTAAATTTCTTTGAGTTAGCATCAGCTTATTTTTCCCATTTTTATCCAGCTGATCTCATGCTCTTAATTAAATATCTAGTTTACTACCACTAATTTGAAATGCCACCTCTATTATATATTAAATACTTTAACTGTTTTCTGGATTTTTCTTTGATCTTTTTTTTTTTTTTTTGAGATGGAGTCTCATTCTGTTGCTCAGGCTGGAGTGCAGTGGCATGATCTTGACTCACTGCAACCTTTGTTTCCCAGGTTCAAGTGATTCTCCGGCCTCAGCCTCCCCAGTAGCTGGGGCCACAGGCACCTGCACCATGCCTGGTTAATTTTTGTATTTTTAGTAGAAACGAGGTTTCACCATGCTGGCCAGGCTGGTCTCGAACTCCTGACCTTGTAATCTGCCCTCCTCGACCTCCCAAAGTGCTGGGATTACAGACGTGAGCCACCATTCCCAGCTTTCTTAGAACATTTTAAAAAATCATAAAATTTTCTGGGCTCTAAATCTGTTTCTAGATTTTTTATTCTGTTTGATTGACCCATGCCAGTTCCTTGTTGTAATGTATTACAATATCTTATAGGGCTAGTCTGCTTTTATTACTTTTGTTCCCAAAGTTTTCTTTGATATATATTTTAAAAATATATATATATTTAGGCACTCGGTTTTTCTGTAATATTTAGTACATACAAAATGTTATATATTAGATTAAAAATTATTGGAGCAAAAAAGCACAACAAAAATAGGAGATAACATTTTGTTATATTAGAGTGGGGTAGACCTTTCTAAATATGACAGGAACTCCAGAAGCCATAGAATAAAATAATTCCAATATATACAAATACAAAAAAAATACCATAAGCAGAATCAAAAGCAAGGAACAAACTAAGGCAGATGTTTTTAACTCACCACAAAATGAAGATTTCTTTCAAAAATAAGTTCTCACAAATCAGTAAGAAAATTTGTCAAGGACATAAACAGTTAAAAGGAAAAAATATTGAAAATGTCTCTAAAATACCTGAAAAGATGTACAACTTTACTCATACTAAGAGAAAAGCAAGTTAAAACTATTAATACACCATTTTCAACAAGTAGACAAAGTAAAAACATTTGCTAACATTGTATTAGTGAAAGCATAGGTGAGAGTCACTCTCAGATATGGCTAATTAGGTGTGCCATTGTTTACAACCTCTATAGAAGGTAATTTCACAATATCCATCAAAGTTAACACAGCAACTTTATTCCTAGGTACTTACCTTACATATATATACTTGTATTTGTGTAAAATAACTCATACACAAATAAATGAATTTTAGCATTACAAGAATCAAAGACTAGAAATAACTTAAATCCATCAAAGGAAGACTGGTTAAAAAATAATGATACACCTATGTAGTGGGTAAGATTATTTTACACAGCTATAAAAATAAAAGATGAAACTCAATTTTTTTTTGTACATTGTCAAAACACACTGTTAAATGAAAAAAAGCAACTTTCTGAACAGTGTATACAGTAGCTGCCATTTGTGTGACTAAATTATATGCATATTTATACATAAATACGTCCAAACAGGGTGTTTTTCAGAATCAAAGAGAACGCTATTGGTAATTAATCTGTGACAACAGCCATCACTTGGCACCATCTTGAACAGACCAGAATAATCTATCATCTATCTATCTATTTATCTATCTACCAATCATCATCTATGTATGTATCTATCTTATCTATCTTATCCATCTGTCTCTCTCTAATCTTATGTTGACGTGCTTAAAACAGAGCATCTCTGGAAGGATACACAACAAAGTAGTAAAAGTTGGCAACTCTTGTAAGGGGAACAGGAAACAGGGTAACTAGAGAAAATGGGGAAGAAAGAGACTTTTTACTATGTATATTCTTTGTATATTTTGAATCTGGTACTATTTGTAAGTATAAACCTATTCAAAATACATAAATAAATAAGTGTAAATGGTACATAAGCAGCAAATACCTCTCTCCCCTCCTTTCACCCTGCCTCCTCACAGGTACGTTCTCTTACTCTTGTCTCAGGGCTGTAGCGTAGCAGCACCGCGATCTCGGCTTACTGCAATCTCTACATCCTGGGTTCAAGTGATTCCCCTTCCTCAGCCTCCCAAGTAGCTGGGACTACAGGCGTGCACCATCACGCGTGGCTAATTTTTTGTATTTTAGTAGAGATGGGGTTTCACCATGTTGGCCAGAATGGTCTCGATCTCCTGACCTCGCGATCTGCCCGCCTCGCCTCCCAAAGTGCTGGGATTTATAGGCGTGAGCCACTGCACTCAGCCCTTTTACTTGTTAATCCCTATTATTCCCTCAGAATCTTCTGCCTTGTCTGATCCTTAAGGCAGTATTCAGTCCTAAGATAAAAGGTCTATTTAAGGACTATTTAAGGTCTCTTCTACCTTCCTGCCTCTTGAGGGTAACAAAAACTTCCGAGCTTGCCCTAAGACGTTGCTATGGTTTGAATGTGGTCCCAGTTTCATGCGTTGAAAACATAATCCCCAATGTGGCAATATTGAAAGGTGGGGCCTTTAAGGGATAGTTGGATTATGAGAGCTCTGCCCTGGTAAATGGATTACTTCACTCATGGGTTAATGGATTAGTAGGTTAACATGGGGTTGGAACTTGTAGTTTTAAAAGAAGAGAAAGAGAGATCTGATCTTGCAGGCTCAGCCTCCTTATCATGTCATGACCGGCACTGCCTTGAGACTTAGCCATCCCCATCAGCAAGAAGGCCTTCACCAGATTCAGACTCTCTACCTTGTCTTATCGGCCTTCATAACTGTAAGAAATACATTATTTTCTTAATTACTCAGTTTCAGGTATTCTGTTATAAGCAAAGGAAAACGGACAAAGACAGAGGTAAATGAAACTGCAGAGAACATAGGACAATAAATGTCATGCAGTTTACAGACGGTCTCAAGAATGTCTTGTGGGAGATCCTGAGAGAACTTTGGGGACTCATAATGATTATCATGTTTATCATCACCAATGATAATGCTCTAGGCAGCATTTCTTAAGTGTATTCTGTGAAATATTAATCTCTCAAGGTACTATTTAATTTTTTCCCCCCTTGTGGCTGATGAAGTTTGCAAAACTAGTAAAATATATCCTTTTTGGGGAATGATGGCACACACTGATATTTTAAGTGCTTAATACATTTTACAATAAAAAGGCCCTTTAATTTGTGTTTGAATTAGAGTTTCCAAACTTATTTGATTCAGAATCATTTTTACCCACTCATGTCTCCAAAGTTAGTCATGATCTACCGTGGCAGTGTAAGGAAGAAGCAGCATAAATTGTAACAACCAAAATAAAATAAATGTTGGAGCAGTGGATAATAAATGCCAATCTGAATTTGTAAATTTAGATTCTTAGAAGACTGATTTTAAACATATTAATATAATAAAAAACAAGAAAATAAACAATTCAGCAAATAAAAAACTTGCTAATAAATGGGTGTTTTGAAATTTGAAAACAATTCTCTTCTGCAGGCTGGACACTATCAATTATATTTTTACCCTTCACATGTTTAGCAGATCCTATGATTGCTAAAGTGGTCATCAGGTCGGAGGTCCTTTCTGACTGAGCACAAATTTAAATTGCACAAGTCTAAAGCAGTGCCAAATTGCTTGAGTATGCTAAGATGAAGATGAAGGAATTTCTGGTATCCATTGTTCAAGACTTTGACGTCAGCCTCAACAGAGTGTGTATAGGAGCAGCCCAGTTTAGTCATACCTATCACCAGGAGTTTCCACTGGGAACTTTTATAGGTGTAAAGGAGATATCATTTCAGATTGAAAACATCCAGCAAGTCTGCGGAAACACACACATCGGTAATGCACTCAGGCAAGTGGAATATTACTTCTGGCCAGTCATGGGCAGCAGGATAAATACAGGTACCCCACAGATGCTGCTGGTCCTTACAGATGGCCAGTGGTGGCCCAGGTCATGGAAGCCCTGAGACACAGAGGCATTGACATATACTCCGTGAGCATCAGGGATCTGGATGACCAGCAGCTCATTCAGATCCCTGGGGCTGCAGAGAAAAAACTGACAGTATACAACTTCGACAAACTGAAGAAAGTCAAAAAAAAAAAAAAGGATCGTTTGCAACATCTGTGGTATAGATGCTGGGTCCTGGGTAAGAACAACTGTTTCGTGGATGTTGTGGTCAGCCTTGGATGGAAACCTACCTTCAAGACATCTTATGTGCCATCAGCTCCTTCAATGGAGTAAGCTGTGAGGTGGGCAGAGAAACTCAGGTCAGAGTGGCCTTTCAAGTGACAAATGCCATAGAAAAATATTCTCCCAAGTTTGCAATCTACAGCAAAAACATACTGAACAGCTTGAAGGATATAACAGTTAAAGGACCATCTCTTCTTAATGCAAACCTCTTGCATTCTCTATGGGATGCATTTCAGAACAAATCGGCTTCTCGAGGAAAGGTGGTCCTTTTATTTTCAGATGGATTGGATGATGATGTTGAGAAACTTGAACAAAAATCTGAGAACTTAGATAAGGAAGCCTGCATGCCATCATAACTGTTGCTCTGGGTGGACCTGCTGATTCAAGTGACTTGGCTGATCTTCCCTATATTGAATTTGGGAAAGGCTTTGAGTACAGGACGCAGCTCTCTATTGGCATGAGAGATCTTGGGAGCTAGCTGTCAAAGCAGCTGGTCAATGTTGCAGAAAGGACATGCTGCTGCTTGTTCTGCAAGTGCATTGGTGAAGATGGCACAATGGGAGATCCTGGACCACTAGGAAAAAGGGACCTCCAGGTTTTAAAGGCAGTGAAGGCTACCTGGGAGAGGAGGGAATTGCTGGAGAAAGAGGAGCCCCTGGACCAGTGGGAGAGCAAGGTACTAAGGGATGCTATGGCACCAACAGTCCTAAGGGAAACAGGGACTAAATGGACAGGAGGGAGAAGCTGGAGAAAGTGGATTTGATGGATTAAATGGAGAACAGGGTGATAATGGTTTTCCTGGAAGAAAAGGAGTAAAGGGTGATGAGGGATCCCAGGGAAGCCCAGGGAAGAAAGAGACTCCTGGTGACCGTGGCGCAAAGGGCCTGAGAGAGGATCCTGGAGCTCCTGGAGTTGATAATAGCGTAGAAGGACCCGCAGGCTTGAAAGGAGAATGTGGAAGACAAGGAAGAAGAGGCTGGCCAGGCCCCCCACCCTCCCCACCAGACAGCAGACTCCAGAAGAAAGACAGCAGCTAATGGCAAAAGGGGACCTACAGGCCCACCGGGAAGAACGGGGATCCCAGGACCAGATGGACTTGAAGGCTCTGTGGGACTTAAGGGCCCTCAGGGCTCAAGAGGAGAGGCTGTGTGAAAGGAGAAAAAGGAGGTGTGGGAAGTAAAGGTTCCCAGGGGCCTCCAGGACCCAGAGGAGAGGTAGGGAATCAAGGTCGTTTGGGAAGCCAAGGAAATAAAGGAGAACCTGGAGATGTGGGGGGAAAAGGAGCTGTTGGATTTCCTGGTCCTTGTGGCTTACAGGGCGATGATGGCAGTCCAGGTTATGGTAGTGATGGACATAAGGGAGCAAAGGGCCAAGAAGGATTCCCTAGAGAAAGTGGACCTAAGGGGAGATGGAGGACCCTGGTGGTCTAGGAGAGACTAGGCTGAAGGGAGCTAGAGGAACAACGATATCTGCTGGGTTCCAGGAGAGATGGGATCCCCTGGGGAACCAGGACCTCCTGGACATAAGGGTGTGAAAGGAGCCAAAGGGTTGGCTTCATTTTCTACATGTGAGCTCACTCAGTATGTGCGAGACCGCAGTCCTGGCAGACGTGGAAAACCCGAATGCCCAGTGCACCCAACAGAGTTGGCGTTTGCCTTGGACCAGTCCCAGGATGTCACTGAGCAGGAATTTGAGCGGATGAAGGAGATGATGGCTTTCCTGGTGAGAGACATTAAAGTCTGGGAGAACAGCTGCCGCATAGGAGGCGCATCGCCATCCTCTCTTATAACTCCCACGCCAGGCACCTCGTGCGCTTCTCAGACACCTACAAGAAGAATCGACTTCTCAGGGAAATTGAAGCTATTTCTTATGAGAGCTCCTCTGCCAGCCGGGAAATTGGCAGAGCAAAATGGCAGATATCATTATGTCCACTTAAATGATGAGAAACTCAGGGCCAAAAGAGTGAAGTTGACTTAAGTCTAATTAGAATAAAGATGAGGACCTCCTGTCTCAACAGCAGACATGTACTCAAAAACAACTTTTTCCTGGATAATGATGCATTCATAGCTGCTCGAGCTGGAGGCAGGGCCACTCATGTGACACCTCTCTTCCCTGGACTCTGTGGTGCTTTCATGTTTTCAATGCATGAAAAGTTTTTATAAAATGCCAGAAAAGTTTTCAATGCCAGAAAAGTTTTTATAAAACCAAGATCCTATTCTGTGTACTCATGTTTCTGTGTCTCCTCATCTTCCTGATACAGTCCAGATTCCCAAGGATATTCCCAAGGGTAAAGTGACAGGGATGACAAGGCCCCCCACTTGTTTCTTGATGATATCTTCACCTTGAATTTATGCCATTCTCCCTCGTTCTCTCTTTAGCTGCTCTGAACTCTGAACTTCCTTTATTTCTACTTCTTATCTATTTATTTCTTCTTGCCATCCTCCACTACTGTGGCACTTTTCATTTCTAGAAAGCACAACTGAGCACTTCTCACTCTGGGCCCACCTGCATGCTGTTTCCTCTGACCACTTTTGAGCAGCTTTCTTCTACTCTTCCTTGAGATCTCAACTGAAACATCATTCCGGAGGAAGGGCTTTTCTAAGCAGGTCAGGATTATTTGCTGTATGTTCCTATAGCTCTTTTTATTTCTTCTGACCGTACATTTATTACACTTACACTGTCTGCTCCACACAGGCAGGCGACATTTACATCTTGTTGATCTCTTCATTATTGCTAAAGTTCAGTGCTTTCTCATAATATAAATCATTTCTTCAATGAATAAATTAGTGGGTAAATGAAGACTTTTCTTCCTCTGTTCTTAAATTTAATGTGAACCACTTTGTACTGGGTATGAAGAGATTGATCTTAACCCTGAGCTTTCAGGGGAGACAGCTTTTGGTCAGCTTTTTGGTGCTATTACTGAATATTTTAAGTTCCATGATATTGAATAGCGGAGGAGGAGTTCTTATTTTGCATTTCTAGCAGCAAGTTTCTGTCCTGGCAATTAGGCATTTAAAATTTTAAATTCTCTGTCCCCCAAGGACAGGAAACATTGATCTTATAGGAAATATTTAGCTATATTGAGAACAAGTTCTGAGATCAGTGGGAGCCAAGAGCTGTAGCAAAGTGTAACTATTTGTGTTGATAGAGCAGCAGTCCACATTCTGTGGACTCAGTGTAGTTCCTGGACCAGTAGTATCAGTATCATCTAAAGACATGTCAACAATGTGATTTCTTAGGCTCCACCTCAGATCTACAGAATACAAAACTGAAGGAGTGAAGCTCAGCAGTGTGTGTTTTAATCAATCTTTGATTCCGATGTCTGCTCAAGTTTGAGAACGGCTGTCATAAGTGGTGTAAGAAATCCTTCCTAAACTAGGAATACACTAGGAAGGATTTCCTACACAATCTATGACAGCCGTTCTCAAACTTGACTCAGTAAGAACTTAATTTCTGTCCTTTCTACACAATCTATGACAGCAGTTCCCAAACTTGACTCAGTAGAACTTAATTTCCATTCTTTCTACACAATCTATGTCAGCAATTCTCAAACTTGACTCAGTAAGAACTTAATATTGAGCGAAGAAAGGCTCGCACAGCCGGAAAAAGACTCTCAGCCGGAATGATAAAGAATGAGACGTCATTTAATATGAAATAGGAGCTATAGAATAGAGAGTATTTCCTTAACCACATTGTAAAGTGTTCCAGGGATTTTTTTCATGAGAGTAAACTGGAAATGGATTACCAGAACTCATCTCAGAATCTGCATAGTTCATTGTATTTAAGCATGGATGATAAAGTGTTCTTAGCTTTCATTCAAAAGGTTGAAGGTCACCTTCTTACGGTGTGTCAGCAATGGGATTGGTATGCTATACCTGATTATTGCAGTCAGACTCAGGTATGCAACAAGCAACCCTGACAGAATATTGTATTAAAAGCAGAAGACTCAACTGAGGACAAAACTCAAGAGGGAAAATCGGAGGTACTCTTAAGGCAGTTCTGACGTCATTTTAGTTTTAATTACCGAGTATTTTGGCAATCAAGACAATGATAAAGATGTGACACACTCTGTGCATTTATACATAGTCCCCTGAGTTTCATGACTGCCTCTATCAAAAGAGTAAGAAGAAAATTTGTTTTTTGTCTTGTTATAGTCCATTGAAATATTTCCCCAAATATATAAGCAGGACTGGAAGATGCTTGATATCTGCATCAGCAGAAAGTCTCCATAGTCTCCTCAGGTTTTCTAATTCCTTTTATTTTATTACATGGTCTTGTACTTTCTGCAGCATACAAATTGACTTTAACTGGCAACAAAAATATCACATACCTGACTCTGAATAATAACCATATCTTTGTACTGTCTACTCTTCAGCTAATATAAAAAGAGAAGTGATACTTAGCATACATGAATTAAGATTACTCACTCTATTTCTCTATGATTTTTAAATTATATACTTCAATTAAATCTGACTACCAGGAAATATCTGGGCATTGGGAGCCCAGTGTTTTGCAAAATTGCTTTCACTGATCTATTTCACTGATGCTTAAGAGTATGACATTTTCCTCTTTTAGTTATTTTAAAATGTACAATTATATTTATTTCTTCCTTATTCCCTTTCCTTTAATTCCTTCCCTTCTTCCCTCTCTCTTCCCCTTCCTGTCTCCCTTCCTTCCTTTCTCTCTTTCACTTTTTGAAGATGAGTACAGGAAACAAGACTGAAAACTCTCTATTACGTTCTCTATACAAATTTCATTGTTAACGTTATTCTTACCTTTAATTGTACCTATATTGAGCACCATGCAGAAAACTTTCTTTAGAATTTAGTACCAGAAAAAATTTGCTCTAGTGAGGCACTGGTATTTTTCTTCCTTATTGATAGTGAGAAGTATATGACTGACTTCTTTTCTTTTTACCTACGTTAAAAAAACCCTCAAAGCTAACTATTAAAGGCAGCTTTCTGGGCCTTCAGAATGTTCATATGCTTTTTTCCATAGTTCTGAATACATAATAAACTTTCATTTCATGTATCACTTTTACCTGATTAAATGCAAGAATGAAATAAAAAAGCTTACTTATAACTTATAATCAAATAACTTATAAGCTTAAGAATTATACTCGTATTTCCCAGATAGCAACCCAAATGACACATCTTAGTAATCATATATCCATATATGGAAAATAGAACACCAATTTTTAAAAACATTAATTTAACCATGGCTGAAAATAATTTTCAATGTGCCGTATCCTCAATAAATCTCTTAGAGTCTTACTAATTTGTTTTTATTATTGTTATTGATGTTTTTGGAGCTATAGTCATGCTATCAGTTAATGCATGATACTTATATTGTTATTGATGTTTTTGATGTGGGCACTCAACCCAGAGAAATATTCACCTGTAGTTCTAAAAGAATCCATCTTAAACTTTAGAACAATTGTTCTAAGATCTCAATAAGAAAACTATGATTAAATGAAGTTTTAGTTCATTGATTTTCACTGCTACATAATGTTCATTACCATATTTGTAAAATCTATTTTTCTGTCCATAAATACTTCAGTTCATAATAATATTCACTTCTACACACAATCTTATAATGAACATTCTAGTGAGGAGCTTTATTAATCATTCTTTTAGCAAAGTTTTATGGGTGATATAGCTTCTTAGATTGGAAGCCTAAAGGTATATTTATTTTTCATTGACTGAAAATCATAACTTATTCGGATAAAGAACTTTAGGTTGACAGTTATCTTAGCTTACCACTTTGAATCTATGACTAATTTTCTTCTAGATTTTGTTGCTAGTGACATGTCTGAGTTTAAGTCATCCCTTTGTGAGAAAGCTCTCTTTGTAATCTGGTAGTCTGTGTTTTTTAGTATGTGTTTTCACTGTGAATATTCAAATTCTTATAAAATAGTCTTAGCACTATATTTGTTAATGTAGAGAAAAAACCTGTTATTCCTTCTGTTCTCTTCTGTTGGAATGTTTATTAAAAGTAGGTTTAAAATGTTTTTCATTAGAATATTTTAAGTGCTTTTTCATTACTTTTAATTTATTTGTCTCACTGTGATATTGTCTTGGTAAATTCATTATTATTGTGCTCCATTCTGATTAATTTCTCTTTGACTTCTATTTAGAGTATATTTCAGTATATTCCATTTTCAATTAATAACTATATTTGTATCCATTTATATTTTATATTAGTTTATTTCTCTATTCTTTTCCTTTTCCCTTTAGTTTTATTTTAACCCTAATTACCACAGAACACTTATTTCAAAATCATTTTTGGATTGCTTTGTTTTCTTTTTATCAAGATAAATTAATCTGGTTATTTTCTTGTCTGTATTTATGAATTTTCTTCATGTGTAACAAAAGTGTAATATGCAGACTTATCTTGATTAGAACATTTTCCTTTGATTTTTCACTCATACTTAAATATTTACCTCTCAAAATATAATATTGTGGTTATTTGGGAGCTGACTCTTTGCAGCTCCATGAAGCTTTCACTCCTAAACCAGACCACGTCCAAGGTTTAAAGCTCCTGTGGCATTTTAGATTATGACTAGGTTTGTTCAATATCTAGCTGGAAGATGATCATTTCTGCTTTCTCTTATTTTCCTCATTAAAAAACTTTATGAAAGCAATATCCTTGCATAAAGATAACAGCTTTTTAAAAAGTATATCTTTGTATACAAAGGAAACCTAATTTCTGTCCAGTTGCCAAAAAATGAACTTAATGCTGGCCCCCTGGTCTCTGTGAGTCACTTAAGTTTTCATTTTCTCATGGGAATGTCACTTCAGCCATCTCCTCTCCTGTGTCCAGATCCAGAGTCCAGAAGGCTTTAGCCCAACCTGCTCCTTTGGCATTTGGTTCTGTCTTTGAACTACAATGACATGTTACCATTTTATTTTTTTAAAAAATTAAAGCTATGTCTTTTAAAATTATATTTAAAATTATTTGATCAATTATTTATATATGTTTGGAGCAGAAAGTTTGTGTATGTGTGTTGTGAGATGTGGGTAGATGAAAAGTATCTTGCAGATTCATCTTACCTGGGGGTTGTTTCTTAATTTCATAAACTTTTTTCATATATAAGGATAGCAACCCTTTTATTGTCAATTTTCTGCAAATACTTTACTCAGCTTGTCCCTTTTTTAATTGTAATTTTTATGTTTTAAATTTTATGATTTCTGTCTTTAGTATTGCACTTAAGAAATATTAACTTATATTTTATTCTAGTGCTTTTATGATTCTTAATATTTTTAAATTTCTATACGTTCAATCTTTCTAAAATATATTTTGTTTTGAAATAGTAATATACTATTTTTCCAAAATCATTAATATGTTGTTAAATATACATGTTAATATATCTTAAATATGTTAAATAACCCATCATATTTTCACTGACTTGAAATGTCTCATAATATAATACATTCTAACATTCTAGTTTATGCTAAATGATTCTTTTTTCTTTTCTTAGAGATGGGGTTTCACTATGTTGCCCAGGTTGGAGTAGCAATTTACAGGTGCCATAACAGTGCACTACATCCTCTAACTCCTGGGCTCAAGTGATTCTCCTGACTTAGTCTCCTGAGTAGCTGGAACTACAGGCAAGTGCCACTGCATGCTGCTCTACTAGATGATTCTTTATATTATAGTCTAATTAACTCTTCTATTTTCGTACCATTCATTACTTTGTCATGAATTTTAATATAGAGGGGTTGCTTTGCCAAGTTGCAGACACATGGATAAGAAAGACCAAACTGTGGACCCCCGGTGGAGTTTCCCAAAGTATTGCCTTTTGAGACCCAACTTGAATAGCCAGCCGTGCCCACTTTCTTCTGAATGTATGGTTCCACAATATCTATTTCATGTTCTGAAATGAATTATGAGAATAGATAGTTTGCAAATCAGTAAGTTATAACAGAAAGACTGATAGGTAGAATGTATTCCAAGAAGGTCCTATCTTTCCTTATCTGTAAAATAGGAATTATATACTCACTAAACAAGGATTTTGTGAAAATTCTACTTAATAAATGGAGGCAACAGAACATTTATCACCCTATGAAGTAAATAATTAATAGAAAATAATTATTGTGTGCAGTATTTTTTTTCTACTGAAAATCAATGATAAAATGTAGCATGCAGAACTACAGGTGAATATTTTCCTCAGCTGAACACCCATACCAAAATCATCAGTAATAACTAATGAAAAACATCAGTAATAACTGATGAAAATAATGTGAGCATTTTCAAGGGCCCACTGAAAAGTATTTTCAGCCATGGTTAAATATTGTTTTTATAAAAAGTTGGTTTTCTGAGTTCTATATGTTGGTATATGATTACTAAGACATGGGTCATTTACCTGCCATGTAGAAAACAAGGAATGACAAAATGAGGGAATTTCTATCTAAAGCTGACCTTTTTCTGAGTCTTAATTCCTGAAACAAAACTAAAAGTGAAAAACAAGTTTTTAAACCCATATCTTGATGAAATATGTCTATGTCAAACTAATATGTTGTAAAAATATTTCATAAATTTAATCTTCCATAGCTTGAGTTATAATTAAAAAAAGAGGATTTCACTCTTTTAAGATGGATTGAAAAGTAAAGACTTATTTGGGAAGAATATAAAAGAGAAAAACTATTAGGCACTAAGATACTACAAGGAACTTTTCTTACTTATTTACAATAACATTGCTAGAGTGTTATTAAAGATCTAATTACAAAAGCAATATATGTTCATTGTAAGCAACTTAAACATAAATAAAAGTGTAAAGAAAAAAATTACTCATCAACCCACAAGACATACAAGACAGCCATTTTTCTAAGGATGAGTAAATATGGGATCATACTAGCCAAATGATTTGGTAATAATATAACAGTAACATTTAAAATCTTACTTTATATTGTTTAATAATACAGTTTAAATAGTTGCATAATAATCCATGTATAGCCTATAGATTTTTTTTTTTAGAGACTTTCCTATGTAGAACATTTAGGTTGTTTCCAACATTTCACTGTGATATGTGACACTGCATTAGAGGTACTTAATAAGTAGAAGTTAGGTTCCAATGTCAGCATGCAAGGCAAAATCTCAAATCAAAACCGTATCTGAAATTCTCTTAAGCAGTTGCCGCCTGTGATATTGACGTTCTGCCCCTTAATAGATCAAACATGGTCAACTCTTCCTTCAGAATGTCAATGAGTATCATTTTTGTTATATTTTGTTTATAGGTACAAAAAATCCCACTGATTTTTTTTTAAGCAAAAGAGTTGTTTATTAGAAGATTATCAAGAGATTATCCTTCACTGGGAACCAATAGGCAATAGGATTTGATAAACGGGCAAAAACCATGAGGCATTCAAAGGCCAGGCTCCGTGGATAGAGTCCACTCTGTGCTTCAGTGCTTCTGATATACTAGATTGGGACTTCAAATAGGTATTCTGTCTCTGCATCCTTTTGATTGAAAGTTCTAGTGAATTGAGCTCAGGTGATGTTGTCCACTGTTTAATTGTACCAGGAAGCAAAGAAATAGATTTTTTTCTTTTTGGTGGGACAAACCATCAGCAACAAGGGAGAGGAACTGACCTCCCATGAGAAACTTAATCATGGGGAAATTCCACCCAAAGGGAGATAAGGGTACTAACAAGGGTTGGGACAGCATTTGGATACCAGGAAGCCAAGAGCAACAAATACTGTAGTCTAGCAGAAAAAAAAAAAGTTGCGTGTGTGTGTGTGTGTGTGTGTGTGTGGTTAAGTGCCAAAAGAGAAGTTGGCTAGAGTTTACAGGCCACCTTGTGTGAACTAGAATACTACTTAGCAAAATGACAGCTCATTGTTGTGAGAAACACTCTGGGACATAGCCCTCATTTTGTTTTCATTTTTTTAACTTAAGCTCATAGAATGGAATGACAGGAGTTGTAATTATTATTTTTACAAAGGATTTAAAGGCCAAATTTATATAAGTTATCTGTGTATATGCTGGAACTCCACCCTATGAATAACAACTAAAATCTTTTCTGAGATAAGCAATTTTAGAATATATATTTCTGGGGATATCCAGTTCTACGAAGTCCTAACTGGATAAAAATAATTTCTTGACTCAACCCCAGGATAGTGTTTAGGGAGCACTTAAACTAGAAATTTCTTGAGATAGTAGATGTCTCAATAAAATATACAAAGATTTGCCATTTTCTAGTATTTTACAGCTTTCGGTAACTTTGTCTTCAGTTCATTTGGTCTCTCCTATTTTCCTGATAAGATTATGTCTATTGGTCCTGAATTTCATTGTATATTTTATTCTCCACTTCAATGCATCCTTTTCCCTCTTAGCATACTTTTACTTCACATGCAGAAGCAGCATTCAACTCCTTAAGATAAAGTACTCTGCATCCTGAATTTTTTTTTTGACTTCCGTGAAAATCTTAGGCTGAAACTCATTCCATTCTCATCCTTACCCCTTCTTCCTTACTGATCCTTCTCTTAGGACTTTGGAATCGTGTTGTACCTGCTTGCTCTTTATAAAATGATTTCTTTCACTTTCATTTCACTATCAAACTTCTGAATAAAAATCCAACACCTTCCATTTTTTCAGCACTCACTTTCTCTTTGAACTATCATCACACTTCTATCTCAAAACTGCTTTTCTGATACTCAATAATGAACAAGTAACTAAATTCAGGAACACTTCTTGACCTGAACTTCTTGGAGGCTTGAGCACCAGAGGTAACATACTCTCCTTCAAAATGCAGATACGTATTACTCATTAATCTAGGCCAAATATTTTTAAGTACTTTACATATAGTAATTCATCTTGTCCTCACAACACCTTTGGAGGTGGTACCATGATTGCCCCCATTTTACAGATAAGAAAATTGAGGACCAGAGAAGTTATATGCTTTTTGAAAGACCAGTTCAAACGTCCTTGATTCTTTGCTCTCTCATGTATTAGACTCCTTTGCTGGCTTGCTCCTGGCTTCCTCCTTCCAGCACCCTCGGTGAGCATTCCGTTCCTCAAGACCGCTATTACTCCTCATTTTCTCTCTTTATTCATGTACTTGAAATAAAGTGATCCTATATTGTTGAGAAGATTATCATCTTATTGAAGATCAATTCTTACTACTCTTGTAACACATTTTATTCATTTTGAATTCAAATTTCTGGTTCATTTGACAGCTCACATCGAAAAGGTCATTTCTTTTTTCTTCTGCTATTACTTCTAATATCTATTTTCTTCTTCTTTTTTGTTAATTTTTTTCTTTCTTTTTTTTTTTTTCTAATATATATCTTTTAAGGCCTGCCCTTTACTGATCCTCCCTCCCTTGTCTGGACTCTGGCAACATTTATTGTCTGAAACAATCTATTTGGTAATTAATGACCTCTTGCATTTTGTATTTGTTTCTTACATGCATCTATTGTACTTTAAAACTGTACAGAAAAATCTTGGAAGGATATGGATCTGTGTTTTAATTATTTTATATTCTTTTTCTGTTGTATTTACCATCTAACATAGTAGTGAATACATGAAAGCTAATTTATCAGCTGAGTTCTTTTATTACAAACTAGAGAAAAAAACTTTGGGAAATATGAGCAAAAGCTAAATTGCAGTAAGGATTTGTGAAGCTCATGTCATTGATAGATAGAAGACTAATGGTCCATTAGCCACTGATAAGAATGCTGCCACTGGTCAAGATGGAACTCCAACTACTTTCAATATCTTAGACTCTTTGCCAAAGATTGAAATTATAGGAAAGAACATCTAATGACCTGCCTAAGATATCATGCCTACTCCCCCACTAAGGAGAAAATGTCACTAATTAGAATCTAACCAGGTTGCATTAGATAGAAAAGAGGTAATTCCTCCAAAAGAAATTCCTTTGCTCTTAGTAAAGGTGTTAGGAGAGGAAGAAGGATATTGGGAAACAAACAACAAATAAGTTTGTAATAGATGCTGAGTAAACATTTGCTGAAGAATTAGTAAACTTGTGACATTAATCCCCACATTTAGGTTTAGTTTTGCATGATTAGCCTGATGTATTTGTGTTTATTTTTTTCTGTATGGAATTGAGCCAACATGCATATGATAATTGGGGACCGGAAATATTCAGCGACAGAGAACCATGCAAATCAAGAGCATTGTAAGGATGAATTTAGAACCTCCAACGACAGCAGGCCCTCATTTGGATGCTTGGATTCTAAAATGTTTGATAAAAAGTAAGTCAGAGCATTTGGTCATATGGCATCTAAATTATACTTCCACCTATATCTAAAATGTAGGGCGAGGCTGAACGTTAGACATATTGGTTTCAAGGTCAGCATGGTAAATTGAAAAGAGTTCTTGTAACCCGGCTCCTTACTGTTAGGAATTCCTTTCCTTCTCTGATTCCTTATAGGAGAAAGAAGGGATTGAAAGATATGAAATTTAAAGTGCCACCAGTTAAAAATTCCACATTTCCAAAGAGAAACCCTCATTCATATTTTATACAGTTTTTTAAATTACACTTTAAGTTCTAGGGCACATGTGCAGATCTTGCAGGATTGTTACATAGGTATGCACATGCCATGGTGGTTTGCTGCATCCATCCCCCCATCACCTACATTAGGTATTTCTCCTAATGTTATCTTTCCTCAATCCCCCACCCCCTGCTATCCCTCCCCTAGTCCCCCCACCCAACAACAGGCCCCAGTGTGTGATGTTCCCCTCCCTGTGTCCATGTGTTCTCGTTGTTCAACACCCACTTATGAGTGAGAACATGCAGTGTTTGGTTTTCTGTTCTTGTGTTAGTTTGCTGAGAATGATGGTTTCCAGCTTTATCCATGTCCCTGCAAAGAACACGAACTCATCCTTTTTTATGGCTGCACAGTATTCCACATTGCATATGTGCCACATTTCCTTTATCCAGTCTGTCACTGATAGGCATTTGTGTTGGTTCCAAGTATTTGCTATTGTAAACAGTGCCACAATGAACATACCTGTGCATGTGTCTTTATAGTAGAATCATTTATAATCCTTTGGGTATATACCCAGTAATGGGATTGCTCAGTCAAATGGTATTTCTATTTCTAGATCCTTGAGGAATTGCCACACTGTCTTCCACAATGATTGAACTAATCTATACTCACACCAACAGTGTAAAAGCATCACTATTTCTCCACATCCTCTCAAGCATCTCTTGTCTCCAGATTTTTTAATGATCGCCATTCTAACTGGCATGAGTTGGTATCTCAATATGGTTTTGATTTGTATTTCTCTAATGACCAGAGATGATGAGCATTTTTTCATATGTTTGTTGGCTGCATAAATATCTTCTTTTGAAAAGTATCTGTTTATATCCTTTGCCCACTTTTTGATGGAGTTGTTTGTTTTAGTTCTTTGTAGATTCTGGATATTAGCCCTTTGTCAGACGGGTAGATTACATTTTGTCAGACAGGTAGATCCCATTCTGTTGGTTGCTGGTTCACTCTAATGATTGTTTCTTTTGCTTTGCAGAGGCTCTTAAGTTTAATTAGATTTTATTTATCTATTTTGGCTTTTGTTGCCATTGCTTTTGGTGTTTTAGTCATGAAGTCCTTGCCGATGTCTATGTCCTGCATAGTATCAACTAGGTTTTCTTCCAGGGTTTTTATGGTGTCAGGTCTTATGTTTAAATATTTAATCTACCTGGAGTTAATTTTTTTATAAGGAGTAAGGAAGGGGTCCAGTTTCAGCTTCCTGCATGTGGCCAGCTGGTTTTCCCAACACCATTTATTAAACAGGGAATCCTTTATTGCTTGTTTTTGTCAGGTTTGTCAAAGATCAGATGGTTGTAGATGTGTGGCATTAGCTCTGAGGCCTCTATTCTGTTCCATTGGTCTATATCTCTGTTTTGGTACCAGTACCATGCTGTTTTGATTACTGTAGGCTTTTACTGTAGTTTGAAGTCAGGTAGCATGCTGATTCCAGCTTTTTTTTTTTTTTGCTTAGGATTGTCTTGGCTATGAGGGCTCTTTTTTGGTTCCATAAAGAAACCAAAGTGGTTTTTTTTAAGGTATTTTTTTCCAGTTCTGTGAAGAAGGTCAATGGTAGCTTGATGGGGCTAGCATTGAATCTATAAATTACTTGAGCAGTATGACGATTTTCATGATACTGATTCTTCCTAATCATGAGCATGGAATGTTTTTCCATCTGTTTGTGTCCTCTGTTATTTCCATGAGCAGTGGTTTGTAGTTCTCCTTGAAGAGGTCCTTCATCTCCCTTGTTAGTTTTATTCTTAGGCACTTTATTCTCTTTGTAGCAATTATGAATGGGAGTTCACTCATGATTTGGCTCTCTGTTTGTCTGTTATTGGTGTGTAGGAATGGTTGTGATTTTTGCACATTGATTTTGTATCCTGCGACTTTGCTGAAGTTGCTTATCAGTTTAAGGAGATTTTGGGCTGAGACAATGGAGTCTTCTAAATATACAATCATGTCATCTGTAAATAGAGACAATTTAACTTCCTGTTTTCCAAATTGAATACCCTTTATTTCTTTTTCTTGCCTGATTGCTCTGGCCAGAACTTCCAATACTGTGTTGAATAGGAGTGGTGAGAGAGGACATCCTTGTCTAGTGCCAGTTTTCAAAGGGAATGCTTCCAATTTTTGCCCATTCATTATGATATTGGCTGTGGGCTTGTCATAAATAGCTTTTATTATTTTGAGATACATTCCATTGATACCTAGTTTACTGAGAGTTTTTAGCATACAGGGCTATTGAATTTGGTCAAAGGCCTTCTCTGGATGTATTGAGATAAACATGTGGTTTTTGTCTTTGGTTCTGTTTATGTGATGGATTATGTTTATTAATTTTTGAATGTTGAACCAGCCTTGCATTCCCAGGTTGAAGCTGACTTGATAGTGATGGATAAGCTTTTGTATGTGCTGCTGGATTTGGTTTGCCAGTATTCTATTGAAGATTTTTGCATCAATATTCATCATGGTTACTGGCCTGAAATTTTCTTTTTCAGTTGTGTCTCTGCCAGGTTTTGGTATCAGAGTGATGTTGGTTTCATAAAATGAGTAAGGGAGGATTCTCTCTTTTTGTATTGTTTGGTATAGTTTCAAAAGGAATGGTAGCATCTCCTCTTTGTATGTCTGGTAGAATTTGGCTGTGAACCCATCTGGTCCCGGACTATTTTGGTTGGTAGGCTCTTAATTGCTGCCTGAAATTCAGACCTTGTTATTGGTCTATTCAGGGATTCAACATCTTTCTGGTTTAGTCTTGGGAAGGTTGTAAGTGTCCAGGAATTTATTCATTTCTTCTAGATTTACTGGTTTATGTGCATAAAGGTGTTTGTAGTAATCTCTGATGGTAGTTTGTATTTCTGTGGAATCCATGGTGATAGCCCCTTTATCATTTTTTATTGCATCTATTCGATTCTCCTCTCTTTTCTTTTTTATTAGTCTGACTAGTATTCTAGCTATTTTGTTGATCTTTTCAAAAAACCAGCTGGTGGATTCATTGATTTTTGAAGGGTTTTGTGTGTCTCTATCTCTTTCAGTTCTGCTTTGATCTTAGTTATTTCTTGTCTTCTGCTAGCTTTTGAATTTGTTTGATCTTGCTTCTCTAGTTCTTTTAATTGTGATGATAGGGTGTGGATTTTAGATCTTTCCTCAGTTCTCATGTGGTCATTTAGTGCTATAAATTTCCCTCTAAACACTGCTTTAAATGTGTCCCAGAGATTCTGGGACATTGTGTCTTTTTTCTTATTGGTTTGGAAGAACCTCTTTATTTTTGTCTTCATTTCATTTTGTATCCAGGAGTCATTCAGGAGTAGGTTGTTTATTTTCCTTGTAGTAGTGTGGTTTTGAGTGAATTTCTAAATCCTGAGTTCTAATTTGATTGCACTGTGGTCTGGGAGACAGTTGTAATTTCTGTTCTTTCGCATTTGCTGGAGAGTGATTTACTTCCAATTATGTGGTCAATTTTACAGTAAGTGCAACGTAGTGCTGAGAAGAATGTATATTCTGTGGATTTGGGGTGGAGAGTTCTGTAGATGTCTATTAGGTTTGCTTGGTCCAGATCTGAGTTCAAGTCCTGGATATCCTTGTTAATTTTCTGTCTCCTCGATCTGTCTAATAGTGACAATGGAGTGTTAAAGTCTCCCACTATTATTGTGTGGGAGTCAAAGTCTTTTTGTAGGTCATTAAGAACTTGCTGTATGTATCTGGGTGCTCATGTATCAGGTGCATATATTTAGGATAGTTAATTTTTCGTGTGGCCTGTATTTTACATAGTTTTAATGGGGCCCATGGTTAATTATTACTTGCTGGATATAGTTATAGCATCTCCATATACACACTGGTTAAGGAGGTGAGAACACTTACCAATGTCAGAGGAAGCAAATGAAACAAAATCTTACTAAAAATTATTCATCTGCTAAATGA
>CAUYLG010078712.1:0-36872 GCA_963573385.1 Cacajao melanocephalus | reverse complement strand
GGAGTTGGGGAGAGATAGCATGGGGAGAAATGCCAGATATAGGTGATGGGGAGGAAGGCAGCAAATCACACTGCCATGTGTGTACCTATGCAACAATCTTGCATGTTCTTCACATGTACCCCAAAATCTAAAATGCAATAAAAAGAAAAGAGGAATGTTTAAATATAAATTTTTGAATATGTGAAAAATAGGATAGATGTATGGATCACCTAATTTAAAAAGGAACATTTATTTAAAAGAGAAAAATGTGAGATATTGTCAATGTTAGACATGACATAATAATATATAGGCTGGAGTTCAATGAGAAGAAAAACATATTGAAGATGTAGTTGAGAAATCATTGGTATAATTCTTTGTGAAGGACTCATAATTCTGGTAGAGTTATAGCTTCTTTAGTAAATTACATAGTATATATTTTTAAAATGTTCAATAATAGGCTGGAGGGATTCTGATAAAATACAGTTGCCATAAACAGCTTATCTTTTCTCTAACCATAGAGGACATCATTGCTTCTTAATTCTTAGTCCCTTCTCTAATGCTCAGCCAAAATAAGCAGTAGTAAATTGTAATGACCACATTGAAACTTACATTTGGGCAGTGCTTTTACTTTATGAGATACTTCACATAATGTATTTCTTATGTTAATTTTATGTTTTTTTCATGTTTGATAAAATTTATAAAATTTTCATGTTTTATAAAATTGGCTATATTTGCCCATTCCACCCTTCTATGGCATGATCTTGTCTCAGATTAGAGATACTCAGACTCAGATTAGAGATTAGAGATACTCTAATCTGAGATAAGATCATGCCATAGAAAGGAATTACAAACATCTTTCTATCCTCATGTTTTAAAATTTTATTGGGAATCAAAATTAATTGATATTCAAATAGAGTGACTCAAAATTAAATAATTTAAGAAATTAAAATATAAATAACAATATAGAATGATAATAATTTTTACTAAGTGGTATATTAATCTGTCCTCTGCTAAGCCCTTTATACATAGCAATTGATTTCATACTATTATTATATAACCTCAGTCCACAGTGGAGAAAACTGAGGTAAAAAGATTACCCAAGATCAGGATCACCCAGTAAAAAAAAATCGCAAAGCTGAGATTCAAACTTGGGTCTCTCTGAGTTTAGTCTGCAGTCATTGTTGTCCAAATATTTATTGGTGTTTATTTTATGCTACTGTGCAATTAAGTGATTTTATATTTGTGAATAAAAAATTCATACACTCTGTACTACTAGAATTTCTATTCTAAAAGGGAGAGATAGGCAATAAAGAAGTAAACAAATACGTATTTTCTAATTGTGATGAATTCTGTACAGGAGAAAACAAGTTACAATGTGCTATGATCTGACTGTATGTCCACCCCCACCCCCGAAATTCATATGTTGAAACCCAGTCTCCAAGGTGATGGTATTAAGAGGTGGAGACTTGGGGAAGTGAATAGTGAGGGCAGAGCCTCCATGAATGGGATTAGTGCCCTTATGAAAGAGGCCTGAGAGAGCTTGTTAGCCCCTTTTGTCCTTCCACCATGTGAAGATGCAGCAAGAAGGTATCATCTATGATGCAGAAAATCCTTATCAGACACATCTGCTGCTGCCTTGATCTTCTTCCCAGCCTTTAGAACTGTGAGCAATAAATTTCTGTTGTTTCTAAATTACCCAGGCTAAGATATTTTGTTGTAGCAGGCTTAATGGACTGAAACAGACATGGGTGTCAAAAAGTGGGATGTTGCCATATAACAAATACCTAAAAATATGGAAACAACTTTGGAACTTAGTAATGGGTAGAGGTTGGAAGAGTTTTGTGGTACATAGCTGTGAAAGGAGGCTTCAGGATGATTCTGGCACGTGCTCAGAAGAGGAGAGCTGTAGAAAAAGCTGCAGTCTTCTTAGAGATTAATTAAGTAGTTATGAGCAGAATATTGGTACAAATACGGAAGAAGTAGGTCATCTTAATGCGGTCTCCCATGGATATACTGAAAACAAGAGGAAAGATGATCTTTGTTATAAATTGACAAAGAAGGTGGCTGAATTGTGTTTGTGTTCTGCTGCTTTGTGGAAGATGGAACGTCTGTGATGAAATCAGACATTGGGCAGAAGAAATATCTAAGCAAAGTGTTGAGGATGTGGCAAGGTTTCTCTTGACTGCTTATAGTAAAATGCGTGAGAGAATGAATTAAAGATCGAATTTATAATCAAAAGGGAAGCAGAATTTAAAGAGTTGGAAAATTCTCAGCCTGGCTATATGGTAAAGAATGAAAAATTATGTTTGGGGAAGAACACTAAGGGTGTGGCCAATCAAATGTTTGGTAAAGAGATTGGTATGGATAGAAGGAAGCCAGATGCTATTCATGAAGACAATGAAGGAATGACCCTAAAGGCATTTTGGTAATCTTTGGAGTTGCCCCACCCATCACAGGGTCAGAATGCCGGGGCCTTGGAGGTGAAACACTTCAAGGCTCTGCTCCTTGAGTTCTGATGCAGTGCTCCTTCGCAGAGTTAGTTGTGGCTCAGGCTGCCTCTCCAAAAGGCATGGATGGTAGATCATGGTGGTGTTCATTCCGTACCATCTTGATGACTGTGCAGAGTGCATGAATTGTGGTGCCATGGGTATCTCCACCTAGATTTCACAGGATGTCCCAGAGAGCATTGGGACTCAGGCAGAAAACTGCTATGAGGGGAGTCATCACCGATGGCCCCCACTAGAGCAATGTCTAGTGGAACTTTGGAGAGTCTCCACTAGGGCAATTGAGGGACTGTGTTAAAGAAACTTCTCTTCCTGGTTCCTTGGGGGGACGTGGTTTCAAATGCAGGAATTTTCTTTGAGCACCTCCTCCAAGCCTCTGTCCAGAGACCAGAGGTGATTCAAATGCAGGAATTTCTGGGCTTTCCCCCTCTTTGAGCCCCTCCTCCACTTGGGCCAGGTAAAATTCTTTGTCTAAATTCTTTGTCTAATCTTCCCTAGCACACTGGAAAGCCAGGTGGGGCTCTTTTGTTTCAAATTCCTGCTGAAAGCTGTGGGAGGAGGGGCTCTGTAACTCAGGGTTGTAGAACAAGTAGCCAATCTGGTATCAGGGTCAAAGATCAATCACTCCAGAGGACGTTTGAAAGAACTCTCACTGGACAAGAACATGAATGGGGAGGGAATACCTTAAGGGTTAAAACTTCAGCTGCTCCTACTTGAAGGGATTCCTTCTCTGGGTCCCCTGCCACGACCGCATGGGAGCTGTCTTCTTTCTCTCTTGGATCCACGACATTTATTCCAATGGTAAACTCACTGAGCCTCTGGGGCCCCTTTCCCCATTCTTCGGGGTTAGAGAGGCCAAGAACCTACGAGCTCTGGGTACTCCTGGAAACACAATGACCAGTGGAGCTGTGCGGGTGGGAATGCCCCCAAGATCCCAGAGCAGTAGAGGCACCAGAATGCAGTTCCAGCCTGGGAGAGCCGCAGGCACATGACTACAGTTGATGAGAGCTGCAGTGTGGGCTTTACCAAGCAAAGCCATGAGGGTAGGATTGCCTAGAGCCTTGGGGGCCCAATCCTTGTCCTAGTATGTCTGGAAGGTGAGACATGGAGTCAAAGATTATTCTCCAGTCTTAAGATTTAATGTTGTTTGCCCTGTTGGTTTTTGAACTTGGGACCAGATACCCCTTTCTTCCTTCTCATTTCTCTCATTTGGGAACATCTATCCTATGCCTTTCCCACAGTTGTATTTGGGAAGTTTATAATTTGTTTTATTTCACAACTGGAGAGCAGTTTGCCTCAGGATGAGTCAAATCTTGAGTCTCATCAATATTTGATGACTTTAGACTTTTAAGTCGATATTGGGGTGAGTTAAGACTTTGGGTACTATTGGGATGGAATGTGTATTTTGTATGTGAGAAGAATGTGAATTTTGGGGGATCAGAGCAAAATTGTATGGCATGAGTATATATGTCCTCCCAAAATTTATATATTGAAACCTAACCCACAAGGGGACAGTATTAAAGTGTTGAGCCTTTGGGAGGTGACTAGGTCCTGAGAGCTCAGCCTTCATGAATGGAATTAGTACCCTTATTAAACAGATCCAAAGGAGCTTATTTGCTCCTTTCACCATGTGAGAACACCGCAAACAATTGCCTTTAGGAAGTGGATTCTCACCAGACATAGAATCTGCTGGTGCCTTGGCCTTGAACTTCCCAGCCTCCAGGACTGTGAGCAGTAAATTTCTATTGTTTATGAATTACCCTGTCTAAGGTATTTTGTTATAGCAGACTGAATGAACTAAGATACAATGAAAGAGAACAATAGAGGGCATACTTAGATAAGGTGGTCAGGAAAGATCTCTCTTAGGAGTGACACTTAAGCAAATATCTGAAAAATGAGGAGTCATCTGTAAAGGGCAACAAGAAGACTATTCTAGGCCTAGAAATAGCATATGCCCTGTGGCAGGAGAAGGGTATCCCTTTTGGGAAGGCAAAAATGAGGTATGAAATGAGGTTAAAGATCAAGAAAGTGCCAGGTCCGCATTCTTAGAAAGACTTTGTGTTTTGTGCAATGCTGTGTTGTCATCATCTTGAAATTCTTAATTTTTGTACAAAGGGACCCAGAATTTTCATTTTACCTAGTAGTCCTTGCAGATTGTATAGGCAGTCTAATTTGTGAGTCATGGGAAGCTGGATTTTATTATAAGTATAATGAAATGTCTCCAAAGTGTTTTGGAGGGATACAGGGATGCAATCTGATGACTCAACATCAATACATAGAAATTAAAATTGAATTGAACAATCATAACCCAAAATATAAGTATCCAGTTTCAAATGAGTACATTCAGAGTTCAGCTTGTTCAATTATTTGAATTTCAGGAGAGTATGTGGCTCAAATCAGATATTTCACAGGAATAATATTGGGACTTTTTATATGACAAAGTCAGGTAATGACTAATACCTTATCTAAACATTTATTAGAAATCTTAATCAGTGGATCCAAAGTTGCTCTTTGAGGAAAATCTTAGCTTTGCCTACAGATATGCCTTACTTTTTACTGAGGTGAAAATACTGTTTTGGCTTTTTATTGTATTAGAAAATCCAAGAGTTTTGGAGTTTCCTTCATTTAGAACTCCTGTGCTCCTGGCTTTTTCCAAAGACTTCAACCTCAAATTGTGTTTGTTCTGAAAAGCAAAAGTCTAGCTGAAATAATTTTTAAGGAAAATAGTCCAAGGGGGCTGCTAGCTATCTACTCTTTTAGATATACAAAAGTCTGTTTTTAGCATTATGACATATTACCATGTTTGAATTATATTAATCTGATTCATTTTAGACATTCCATAAATGCTAATTTGAAAATAACCTTAATTCCTCACAGAATGGCATTTATCAAGTGACCTTTTAGTCTGTATCCCTAAAACTATTGTCAAAGATATCATGTTTTACCAGAATTAAGTTTTCTACAATAACTTTTCTTTAATTTCATTTTTTAAAACTTTATGAAGAGTTTCTATAGGAAAAGTCTGTGTCTTTCAAAGGACTGATATATTTTTCTTTTATTAGCAACAAAAATGATATAATCTAGAGGCTGGGCATAGTGGCTCACGCCTGTAATCTCAGCACTTAGGGAGGCTAAGGCAAGTGGATCACCTGAGGTCAAGAGTTTGAGACCAGCCTGGACAACATGGTGAAACCCTGTCTCTACTAAAATTACAAAAAAAAAAAAAAAAAAAAAAAAAAAGTTAGCCAGGCATGGTGACACACGCCTGTAATCTCAGCTACTTGGGAGCCTGAGACAGGAGAATCACTTGAACCTGGGAGGTGGAGGTTGCAGTGAGCCAAGATCATGCCTCTGCACTCCAGCCTGGGCGACAGAGCGAGACTCTGTCTCAAAAAAAAAATGATATAATCCTTATATTTTCCATTTTGCTTTGGTTACCTAGAAGCTTATAGCCACATTTAATGTTTAATGCAATGTTTGCCTTTTTAACTCTCACAATAAAGCTAACATATTTGCTTTTTTCTTTATTTGACCATTTAAAAATTTCCATTTTGCTGACCTTTTTGTGAGGAAGAGAGAGCAAGACAGAGAGAGAGAGAGAATCATTTTGTGTATGCCTTATTAGATTGTGAAAACAAAGAAAATTAACATTTGTAAAGTACGTGAGTTACCTCAAGTGCAATTACTGTATTTATAAGGTTACAATTATGTTTATAATTTAGAAAATAATTTTTTAAGAATTCTGTATTTTTGCTTAGTTTACATTTATTGGGCTTTCCTCAATCAGTAGCCAGAATTTCTACAATTAGAATACTTACAGAACTGTTACTGCATATAGAATTTTATATGTCATAAATCATTATTAGAAAAATTATAAGACAAATGGCTAAAATATAAAAATGTTGATATCATATGTAATAGACAAGTCTTTAATAGTAAAAAACTCTTATAAACCAATGAGAGAAAGGTATACATTTCAGAACAAAATGGAAAAGACATGAATAGATAATTTAACACACAAAAAATTGTGGCCAATACAGTTATGAAAAAGTGTTATATCTCACCAGAAAACAAAGAAATACAAAAATAAATTTAAAAAATTTTGTCCATCAGTGTAAGGACATTTCAGAAGTGGAGTCATATTCTCAATGTTTTTGTTTTTTGAGACAGAGTCTCATTTTGTCGCCCAGGTTGGAGTGCAGTGACATGATCTTGACTCACTGTAACCTCTGCCTTCCAGGTTCAAGTGACTCTTCTGCCTCAGCCTCCAAGTAACTGGGATTATGGGCACTTGCTACCGCACCAGGCTAATTTTTGTATTTTTTTTTTTAGTAGAGATGGAGTTTTACCATGTTATCCAGGCTTGCCTCGAAATACTGACCTTGAGTGATCCGCCTGCCTTAGCCTCCCAAAGTGCTGGGATTATAGACATGAGCCACCACTCCTGTCCCCCAGTATATTTTTAAAGGTAGTGTAGTATAAAGTACTAATTGTTAATTCTATGTGTACTGATAATGCATAATCTGTAATATATGTAACTAAATTTAAAAAGCAAGGTATAGAACCTATACAGCATTGTCAGTGGTATGCTGGTGAAATGGCTCTCTGGAGAAAAACAAGTTCTGATTTATAGTATTTTTATATTTTCTTGGTGTAACTAATTCTACCATGGCCTATTTTATTACTGACATGCTGTCACTGAAAGTGGAGATGGAAAGAGACATATATAATCAGTTCTCATGAGTCAGTAAGAACTGACTCCAGCACACTGTTAAATAGTATAATGTATATATATATTAAGAATTCAAGAAATAAATATGAAAGTTACTCTTAACGTTAGGTTAAAATGCAAATGTATGTATCAAATATTTATTGTGTATATATAATAATTGTTTATATAAGGATATATAAACACACAG
The DNA here is from genome assembly GCA_963573385.1 of Cacajao melanocephalus. Taxonomy (NCBI): domain Eukaryota; kingdom Metazoa; phylum Chordata; class Mammalia; order Primates; family Pitheciidae; genus Cacajao; species Cacajao melanocephalus. The sequence continues at coordinate 29,470 of CAUYLG010078712.1, read as the reverse complement.
ACATATGTGTGATCCCAGTTTTGTTTCAAAGTTATGTACATGTGTATGCATGTGTTTAGGAGAGGCAAGAGAAGAAAGTGAGGGCACTGTTTGTCAGGTATTAAGGAAATTAAAGTTATGTCCATGTGTGTGCCTGTGTTTAGGAGGGGCAGGAGAAGAAAGCGGGAGCACTGTTTGCCAGGTATTGAGGAAATGAAAGTGCTACCAATAGAGGCCTCTCCATGACAATATAGAAAAGAAAGAAAACCAGTTTGTTATTAAGTAAGCATAACAAAATATGCCCATAGGCAGCCTGCTAGAGACGACAAAGTTAGGATGAAATCTCACATAATTTATATGGCAAAGCAGAGGAAAGAACAATAATTTTTATCACCTTGTGATAGTCAGAAGAAGTATGTGCAGAAGTTCATTACTATGTTCTTTTTTCTATTCTAGAGAATACAGAAAGAAACACAGAGAATGACCTTGTCGTTTAAGAGTTTATAATATATTCAGAGTTAGAAGCTTAATTTATATGGAATAGCAGTGAATGATACAAGCAAATGATATATATCCAAGGATTGCAGTGTATAGTATGGTGTTGTAATAGTTAAGCAGAGAAAGAAATCAGGGTATTATTAAGTTCAAGAAAGGTTATTTGGAAGAAGTATGTTTGGGGTTAGCTTTGGATGTTGCTTCTTTAAGTGGATGAAAATCCCTTTAGATAAATGTAACGTAAGACAAGGCAGGGAGGCAAAAATGAAACTGGAGGAGTTTTTAAGAGAATTACATAATGTCACACATATTGAGAGGAGTGAAGAAAGCAGTATATATAGAATGGATTCCTTTGATAGGAGATCTTGGAAGTAGAGAGGCCAATTCAGAGACTTTTGGAACAAATTAAACTCAAAGGACTAAACTGAATTAGTACCATGGGAGTAAAGAGAGAAAGATTGATAGGCATTGATGGTTAATTAGATATTGAGAGAAAATAGAGAAGGATAAGTTAAAGATTATTCCAAGAGGTATGGGAGAATAATGAAAGGAAAGAAAAATTTGTAGGAGAAAACAGTGTATTTTATATTTGAAGTAACCATTCTACATCTAATTTGAAGTGATCATTTGTCAGATGTTCTGGGTTGGATTGTATCCCCCCACAAGATATGAAGTCCTAACTCCTAGACTCTCAGAATGTGATCTTATTTGGAAATAGGGTCATTGCAGATGTAATTAGTTAAGATGAAGTCATACTGGAGTACAGTAGACCCTTACTCTGATGTGGCTGGTGTCCTTATATGAAGAAAAGAGATACAGAAACAGAGACATACATGGAGAATATGGCCACATAATGATAGAATAAAATATTGGATTGATGCCAGCAAATACCAGTAGCCAGAAAAGGAATACCAATGATTGCCAGCAAATACCAGTAGCCAGAAAAGGCAAGGAAGGATTCTTCTCTACAGGTTTCAGAGAGAGCATGGCCCTGCTGATACTTTCACTTCAAACTTCTACCCTCCAGAGATTGTGACACAATAAATTTGTGTTATTTTAAGCTATCTAATTTGTGGTACTTTGTTATGGCTGCCATGAGAAACTACAGATGCTGGTACTATTCTTTCATTCTTCTTTCTTGCCATCTCTCCCACCCACTGAAACTTTCTTCCTGGAAAAAATTTATAAACACAAAATGAAGCAAAAAAAACAATACAAAACACAAATGAGGTACATAGCGTCAAAATTAGGGTGAACAATGTGTTAACGTTTTTAAATATTTTGCATCTAACTGGTATTTTATTCTCTTAATAATTCTTAAATGGGATTTTAGTAGGGGCTAAATCATTCTCTCTGGATTGCACAGGGATAGCTTATTGGAGTGTGTGCTCTGCATATCCTTTTAGGAGGTATTTAAAGATAGTAATGTCTCTCTGGCTTGTTCGGCAACTTAGAATTCCATTGCCTAACTTTTTTTTCAAGAATATCAGATGTTAGAATGAAGTGACAACTTAGTCATGTGGAAATGGGAAGAATATGGGGATCACAAAGTAAGCAAGGCAACATGGGTCATAGAACATGTGGGCAAAGGCACATGCTCAAATGCCTTGAGGACCCACTGTAGTAAGAGGAAGTGTAAAAAGGAGAGAGAAGGAAGTGCTTGTCTCTGTCACTCCCACCAAAAAGTTCTCACCTGAGTATTTGTATTAATGTTGTTGTCTTTACAGATTTTTTCAAATTTTAATGATGGAAATGAGATGAGAGTCATATTCCATTTCAGACACTGTTCCCTTTTTTCTTAATCTGCTTTTCTTGTTGGGTATATTTATAAGTCTTCCATAAGGTGGAGGGGACATTCTCACCCCTTTTTGGACTGTTAAATCAACAACTTTTAGAGATTGGTCAATTAGGTTACTAAATATTTGACATAATTTGGAAACCAAATATTTTACATAGTTTGGAAAGTAAAGCTGTTTTGATTTTTTTTTTTTTTTTTTTTTTAGTTTTTTAAATTTTTTTGAGACAGGGTCTCACTCTATCTTCTGGGCTCAAGTATAGTGCTGTGGTGGTTATGGCACACTGCAGCCTCTACCTCCCAGGCTCAAGTGATTCTCCCATCTCAGCCTCCTGAGTAGCTGGGGCCACATTCACATGTCACCATACCTGGCTAATTGTTGTATTTTTTGTAGAGATGGGGATTTGCCACATTGCCCGGGATGATCTTGAATTCCTGGGGTCAATTGATCCACCTGCCTTGGTTTCCCAAAGTTCTGGGATTACAGGCGTGAGCCTCAAGGCCTGGCCTGTAAAGCTGTTTTAAGTGCATGTGAATATATGAATTTTTAGGAACTAACTATGGCTAAGCCACAAGCTTTTATTTCTTTCTAAGTGAAAATATAGACTTTGAGGGTCATTGACCTTAAATATAGTTTCCTCTTCCCAGAAGAGTATATACTGTCCATTTGGTTTCCTTGTAAAACTCTCCCCTTGAACATATGGGTAATGAGTAATCTTTATTTCCCTAGGAAGTTAGTTTTTATCAGCTGTGAAATCTGAGTGACTCTATACTTTCATTGCTTCAGATGATTTTTAGAATTGTTATGTTGGTGCAGAATTAATCACAGCAAGAGAAAATGTATCAATATGGAAAAATATAAGGGCTAAATAGAAGCCAGATAGCTCATATTTATATAGCTTGCTAATAATATACTCGATGTATAGTACTTAATATCCCTATTACTGCTAATTTTATTAAATAAGATGTCAAAATATTTTAATATTCTCTCATGAGATATTATAAGACTAATTGAGTGTTTGCAATTTCTTGATGTATTAGTTGTTTTCTATAAAATCTGACTGGCTATAACTATAGTTAACATTTGCTGTACTAAGATTCTAGTGTTTTTTTTTTTTTTTTTAATGAAGCATAACAGTGATTTAGGGTTTAGCTAGCTAAGAACATAAGAAAGATGTGAATGCCCAGACAGAAAAAAAAGACAGTTTTTCTTTTTGATGTTTCTGTACTTCTTATTTTGAACTATATAAAATGCCATTTTTGTAGGTCAAACAGACAACTTCTTAGGATTCAACCTATTGTATGATTTAGAATAATAATGTCTATATTCTGCCTTAGCCATCTGTACATAAAATTTTAACTTGTGGGGTATAAAATAAGTTTATCCCATTTATACAAATTTGGGCATAATTATTTTTGTTTTTGTTATTAGGGTTTGTTTTTTAGAGATAGGATCTCACTCAGGCTGCTCAGGCTGGAGTACAGTGGTCTAATCATAGTTCACTGCAGCCTCAAACTCCTGAGCTCAAGGGATCCTCCCAACTCAGCCTCTGGCATAGCTGGAACTACAAACATGCATCACCATGCCTGGCTAATTTTTTTAATTTTGTAGAGGCAGAGTCTTACTCTGTTGTCCAGGGTGGAGGGTAGTGCCTTGATCTCAGCCCACTGTACCATCTGCTTCCCATGTTCAAGCGATTCTCCTGCCTCAGCTTCCCAAGTAGCTAGGACTACAGGTGTGTGCCACCATAGCTGGCTAATTTTTGTATTTTTTAGTTTAGACGGGGTTTCACCATGTTGGCCAGACTGGTCTTGAACTCCTGACCTAAAGTGATACATCTGCCTCTGCCTCCCAAAGTGCTGAGATTACAGTTGTGAGTCACCAGGACCGGCCGAGTCATTGTTAATCTTATGCAACAAGAAGTTTGGAGGTGGCTAGTCCAAGGGCAGGTGTAGTGGCTTCACAATCACATTGATATTCCAGGCTCCTTTTATGTTTCCACTCTGACATACTTAGCATGTGGCTTTCATTCTCTTTCACGTTGCTTTAGACCCAAGATGGCCACCACATTTTCAGGTATTACATCTACCTTCCAGGCAGGAAGAAGAGAAGAATAAAAAACCTCATTCTTTCCAGGCTTTCTCCCACTCCCTACAAAGAAGGGAACTTCTCTTGAGGGGCTTCTGGCTACATCTCATTGTCCAGAATTCTGCCTTAGAGTATTTCAGTTAACTGTCTTTTTAGTTTTTAGTTTTCTGTCTTTATAGTTGAAAAAGACACACAAAAAAGCACTGAAAAGCAAAGTGAGGGACACTATGAAGCAGCAAATAGTAAGCCATTCAAAACTAATAAATTGTAGGCCAATTGAGTTGGTTTTGCATTTTAAAGGCAAAATAAAGACATACTAGGACCAACTCAAAAAAGTAATCTTTAGTCTTATCTTTATTAAATCTTTCCTTTCAAAACGTAGACCTTTGAATCTTCTGAGTTTTGTGAGCTTAGTGACAGTAGACTTTTAGCCCTTGATTACTTTGTGAAATAAAATAATGAATTAAGAAAGATAATTTTTTTGTACTAAGATATGACATGGTACAATCACAAATAGAGTTTTATATGATTGGTCATATATATATAGTACTGTTCGGTTTATATACAACGGTTGCCAGTTGGTTCCTCAGGAAACAAGATTAATAAGCAGGAAATGTAAGTGGGAACTCTTGAGATTTACACCTGTAGGGGAAGGAAAGGAAGCAAGATTGGACAAAAAAAGTTGGACTGTGATGTAGTCAGAAGAAAGGCCTCAACCAACTGCATGAGAAGACTGTTTGGAGTTGTTCCAGGCTGAAGTAAGGGAGGCTGAGCCTTTGTACCACAGTGTTGAGCAGTCATTTGATTCAAATTGACCCTAGGAGATAGTGTGATCCTGGGCAAGGTAATCTGTACAATTGAAGGTAATTTCCAGAGAGGACTAGATAGTTGAGGGCTGATAACAGTTGAGAAAAAAATTCTCCAAACCTAATTGTATCTTTGGGAAAATCAGATTTAACATATAAATTTTAGTTTTACATCTCACTTTTTAAGAATATTACCCATGGTAAGTGCAAGATTGTACCCATATGTGTTCTCAGGGCTCTAGGGTTGGACTATTAAAGGTGATTTATTCTAACTCAGAATAAAGAATGTTCTTTTAACATTAATATGAAGGCTTCACCTGAGACTCCTCCCACCTCCCCAAATATTAATTATGTTTAAGTCACTTATTTGAAACAGCATCCTGTGTATGCTGAATACTAAAGAGGAATAGTGAGTGGTCATTCAGTTTTTTAGTTTTTAAATCAATTTGATTATGGGAATCTTTATTTCAATACAGCTCCATGATTATCTCTGTAATATTTTGAAGGATTCCGATGTAACGCATAATTCTTGATTCCCTTGTCCTGTGTCATAAAATTACTGGCTTTTATTTAAAAAGTCTCCTCGCTACTGCACGCCACCCCCCCTCCTCCCCCCTCACCCACCATTCTTTTTCTTGGAATGAGAGCTCAGAAAGCACAGAGTCTGTCTTGGTTGTTATCCATGCCTCCTTGCCTCTTGGATAGAGTACTAAAATTTGTTTTCTTTTGGCCTTTCCCTGAAAGTCATCCAGAAACAACAGTATTTATAGAACAGAGCAGCTCTACTACTGAACATGGCAGGGGGCGGGGGCGGGGGCAGGAGGGTATCCTCTGGAGCGTGTATTTACTGCAAGAACAGCAGTCAGATGGATTGAATTTAGATTTTACTGATTTAATACTTAGAATAATCTGAACTTTAAAATCTACGAACAGTTAGTTAGAATCTGGGGTCAGCAAGATGATAGCTTTAGGAACATTGATTTTTATGAAACTAGATTATAATGAACACACTATGTGATGATGGTCCTACACATCTTGTGTAGCAGAATTAGAATTTTTGAAGTGAAAAACTACAAGGCTAAAATAAACAGTAATAGTTTAAGCACCATTTTACTCAGCTACCAAGGGCATTGTGATTAACCTCTTAGTCCAGGTGTTTCTGGTCTTGGTTGGATTGAAATATCATTGGTAGATTTTGGTAGAATTCTATATTAAATATTTTCTTCTTCTCCTTCCCATTCTCCTTTTTCTTTGACTATTTTAAGACATAGTCAGAATGAAAATATTATAGATAATACTTTTATAAGACCTGCCAACATTTTTTACCATTACCATTAGTAATGATACCATTACCATTATTTGATATAGGATTCTCTGAACCATAATTTTTACTTCTACCTTCATATAACACTAAAGTTATTGCATTCCTTTGTCTCTTAGGAGGTTGTATTTATAAGGTTAGGTGTGCTTTCTTCAGTTTAGTTTTAGAAACAAGTTTCTCTGAGATCTGATGCAACGATTGGTTTTAAACCCAGAACAAATAGATTTTTGTTTTGGGGGGTTTATTCAGTGACTTTGTGCCTGTGGTATCAAAAGAGATGTTTTGGGTTTTATTTAATGATTTTAAAGTTCAAAAATGGGACCAGAAACTTATCTCTTAGCATTTGATTATATAGAAATGCTCATTTCCTGAAACTATAGATGTATTAAATCTGTAAAGTGCTAAAAAGCATGTACTCAAGTGAAACAATTGACAGGTAAAGACACATTTTACTTGGTAAAATAAGGACTTATATAGGATGTTTTATAGTTCATATTTGAGCTAATTTTATATATAATATGATCACCTATAAAAGATATCCTAAATAGGGTCCATAGAACAGGATTCTTAGTCCCTTAGAAATTCTGCTCCAAATAATTTATTTAATATTGCTTTGTTCAGTTAATTTTGTTTGTTTTTTTGTTTTTGAGAAGGAGTCTTCACTCTGTCACCAAGGTTGGAGTGTAATGGCATGATCTGTGCTCAACGCAACCTCCGCCTCCCGGGTTCAAGTGATTCCCTTGCCTCAGCCTCCCGAGTAGCTGGGATTACAGGCATGTGCCATCATGCCCGGCTAATTTTTTTGTATTTTTAGTAGAGAGGGGGTTTCAGCATGCTGGCCAGGCTGATCTCAAACTGCCGACCTAAGGTGATTTGCCTACCCTGGCCTCCCAAAGTGCTGGGATTACAGGTGTGAGCCACTGCGCCAGCCTGTTCAGTTAATATTGAGCAGAATTTTCTAAATTTGCCCACTTGCAAAATCATATGTGAATACTGTGCTTCATCTTCCAAGCATTTTGATTTTTTTAATTACTTGATTATCATAATTCTATGGAATTGTTAAGACATATTATTGTCCCTAATCTATAGATGAGTGATCTGGAATATATAATTAAAAATAGTAGATATCCTGATTCCAGCGGTCTTTCTGCCACATCATACTGTTTCCTGTGGATGATCAGTTGTTTTGGTTTCAGTACAAGTCAAGCAGTTCCTCTCTGTCTCTGCCTTGAGCAAGCAAAACCTCTTTTAAAAGGACAGAAATAGGTGGTGTAGGTTATAAACAATGCAGATCTTCATCAGGCTGGCAAGATCTAGAACCTGGTGAGTTGATCTGATTTGAGCATCATATCTACAATAGGTAGCCTGTAAAAAGTTAAGTCAGGATTCCATAGTAAATAACTTAACAAAAGGCAGCAGGAAAGCTTTAATGATGGTGTTACCAGCGCTGTCTGAGTTTCAAAACTCCAGGGGGCATACTCATATTGTATTCTCTATGTTATCCTCTGGAGTTGTAGAACATGGTGATACTCCATGATATATTAAGAATATTGAAAGAGAGTCGTTGTTTAATAAAAGCTCTGAAGTTTGAGACCTTTTATTCTGGCTAACTCTGATAATCAGTAAGTCATTTTCCCAGACAGAATCTTTTTGTCTTAAAAGGCTGAGGTCAACTGTCACAGCTGCAGTTTCTCCAGGGAAAAATAGTCCTTGTACTTAGCCAAAAGCCTTTCACGTCAGTATTTGAAGAGAGAGCCATATCCTGCAGTCAAATTGAGGGTAGTTATGCCCCCGTCAAACACAGAGAGGCTGGCTTTTTAGATGGATTAACTGTGTTTGGCCAGGTGACAGGAGTTCAGGATGCCAGAGTCCTTATCAAATCTTCATGTGATTTTGGTACTTCGGTTTTTCTAAATTGAAAATAGATTGTGATGATAGTTCTCAGTTGGCTCTGAGAATTTTAAGTTATGGCATAGATCAAGTTAAAATATCCAGGGATTATCTACAAATGATTTGTAGTTAGGCACAAGCTTTTCACAACATTAACATTTCTATTTGATACAGAAAATCATTCTTTTAGAATAGTTGGTGATTTATTTTGATTTGAAATTCTAAATCCCAAAGATAATTTTCTTACCATGAACATTGTATTGTTTGGCCGGTAGTTTTCCCTAAAGATTATTTAAAAGTCTCTTATTCTTAATTGAATATGTTGCACAGCATAGAAGTCCACTAAGCAATGCTTCCAAAAATTATTTGCATTTAGTGGATTATGCATAACCCCATTTTAGAGCTGATGAAAGGAGTTAATAATAGTAAAGTAAGCTTAAATGTATTTTCAAGATGTTGAAACACTCATTGCCAAAGAGAAGAATAAATATTGGGCTGAAATGAATTAAAAGTAAACATTTTATTTGATACCAGAAAGTGTCATTTTGGGATGAAAAGGTAAACATTTTTCAAATTTAAAATGTTAATGATAAAATTTTCTTTTACTTTTCTAATGCCAATTTTTAAATTTGCCAAGATGATAGCATTATTTTCAGTCTATGCATAAGGGATGTGTAATTTTTGTAGCCTAAAAGGGGTGTGGGTCAGGCACAGTGGCTCATGCCTGTAATCCCGACATTTTGGGAGGCTGAGACAGGCGGATCACGAGGTCAGGAGATTGAGACCATTCACCAATATGGTGAAACTCCGTCTCTACTGAAAAAAAAAAAATACGAAAATTATCTGAGTATCACAGCGTGCGCCTGTAATCCCAGCTACTCGGGAGGCTGAGGCAGGAGAGATGCTTGAACCTAGGAGGTGGCGATTGCAGTGAGCCGAGATCGCAAGTGAGCCGAGATCGCAGGATAATGCACTCCAGCCTGGTGACAGAGTGAGACTCCGTCTCAAAATAAAAAGGGGGTGTGTGTGAAGCTATTGTTACAAACTTGCTGGTTGTAGATTAAACCATTTTAGTATGTTACCATATTAACCTAAAAGTAGAAAAATAGAAATAACCGTATTTGAAGCAGTTTATGTTGAAATTATATCAGTAACATACTGTAGTATTTTCTGATTATTTCCCCCAAAAGGCTGAGAATTAAATATTTTATTTACATGAGAATTATTATATTTTATCCATGGATTAGTATGTATTCATAGAACTATAGTACAATAATACTTAATATAAACATTACTTTGAATATAATTTAATATACAACAAATCTGAAACCTGACGGGCTTCTGCAGTATCTTGGGGTACATCTTTATGAATTTTGGATATTATATAGTACCTTGGGAAAATGCTAATTATTCTCATTTTACCTTTTGGATTTTGGATAAACTGGGGTTTGTTGTATATTCCTTCTATATTTTTTGATGCAGAAATTTAAGAATCAAATTATTTTATTCAGTGATACTCAAGTTTCCTTTTAAAAAAAATTCTTGACAGAAATAGGATAGCTATATTTGATTGCATTTATGAATGATTCCTCTACTGGAGTGAAAATTGTAGACTAAGCTCTATTTGTCTCTCACACTACTGAAGGCAGAAATATGTTTTGAAGTCAATAAGAGGTTAACAAGGGAAAAGAAAAATATGTGATGGAAAGAACTGAGCCCAGTAATTCTTGCCATTATGGTAACTTACATCTGAAACATGTAGAGTACTCTTCAAGCTCTACTTCCCATTGTTGAGTTAATATAGAAATATCTATAGAATATGATTATGAGCAGTGTTTACTTTTCTATATTTATAATTTGATTTTTTAGGAAACAGTCTCAGAGAAGTACTTAGCCTTGGATAATGTTTTGGAGGAAAAACAATATTCTTTGACAAAATTGTCTCTGGTCAAAACAGCAACAATGAAATGAAGTTATTTTAATATTTTTGATTAGTTTGTTTAATAAGTTTAAGTACTTTTCTGCCACGTAGAAGATTTTACCTGGCTTCCTAGCAATGCTGTGAAGGTGAGAGAGCCGATATGGGAAAATTACAGCGCAATGAGATACTTGCCAAATGGTATGTATAGCTAGTTACTACTGACTGGGTATCACCAGGACTAGAATTCACATCACCTGACAGGCTAACTTCATGTTCTCTTCAGCCACCCACAGCCTTATTTTATAATGGGTTGATCACTATGAAGGCAAAGTTTTAATATTATAGAGATTAGCCCTTTCAAAAATCTACCAAAATGATTACTTCAGGTTCACTACCACTACTTAATACAAAGCAGTTTTCTTGAGTGATAAATTAAAAATTACCGTAATAAGCCAGGCACAGTGACTCATGCCTATAATCTTAGCACTTTTGGAGGCCAAAGTGGGCAGATTGCTTGAGCCCAGGAGTTTGAGACCAGCCTGGGCAACATGGCGAAACCTTGTCTCTACAAAAAAATTTAAAAATTAGCCTGGCATGATGGCCCATGCCTGTCGTCCCAGCTACTTAGGGAGGCTGAAGTGGAAGGATGGGCCTGAGCCTGCAGGTTGAGGCTGCAGTGAGCCGTAATCATGCAACTGCACTCCAGCCTGGGTGACAGAGTAAGACCCTGTTTCAAAAGAAAAAATTACTATGGTAAATATCACTTTCACCCAAAAAGGTAGAGACTAAATAAGGTGATGCATTGAGTTACTATTTTCTATCCCAACTAAGGTACCATTTCTAGCCCAACTGATTTAGATCTTTATCCTGGCTTGAATTTGGTGGCACCTCCTAGTCCCTCATTGACTTTTTTTCCACATCAGACAAAACCACTGAATGGTTTTGTGTAGTCTGGCAGGATTGTTAGTTGCAGTGGTGTAGAAGCGGAAACAATTTGGGAGTTGTAGGTTGAAACTGAGGTGCCTGGTTCTATGAAGTGGTATTGGTACTGAACTTTGAGTACCAGATTTATGTATATATTTAAAACATTTTTTTAAAGGTGGAAGTAGCGGTGGCTATTTGAGTGTCTTTGGAATACTGAGACATTCGGCATAATTGTACATCTTATAAAGCGGAATTTTGGAGCAGGATGAGTTGTAAATTCACTGCAAATTTTGAATCCAAACAAAACTCATTTCATGTTTGTCTAAACTATTTTAAACTATTTTGATCTTACTAAAATTTCTTTCTGTAGTCTGTATTTTTGTGTTTAAGGCCAGCTTTTTCTTTTTTACTATGGGATTCATATTCAGTTGGCCTGCTAAATCACTTCCATACTGGTCCTAAGAGAGGTTCATGCTACTCTGTTACATTAAATTCATTATAATCTTTATTTACAAATAATATTGAGGATCGACTGGATTCACTAAGTTCTTAAGAGACCTGACATGATCGAGAGAAGATATCATCAATGCCTGCCAAAAGCCCATATGAAAGGGCATTAGACCAGCATAGTAAACTATTAAATGAAATTAATAAAAATTTTTATAAGATATACAGCAGTAAGCAACTTATATGAGGTAGATGAATTTGGAGTTGTTTTAAGAACATATTTTGCTTCCTCTTTTGAACTCTTATAACATTCACTCTTTTTCATAGGTGTTGGATTAAAGAATTAGATCACATTACTTTGTAATTGTCAATTCTTAATGTGTGAATGAAATAAGAAAAATGGTCTTGAATTTTGGATTACAAATACAATATTGCCTTCAATCTACAATTTCATTAATTTTTTATAGTTACATACATTTTCTACTTTTTTTAACAAGGTATTATAACACATTGACTTGTTCTTGTTTTTTCCTCAGCTTTATTAAGGTGTAATTGACAAATAGAAACTGTATATATGTATGGTGTACAATGTGATGTATTGCTATATGTATACATTGTGACATGATTACATCAAACTAAGTAACATATGCTTTACCTCAGATACTGTTATGGTTTGGATCTGTATCCACGCCCAGATCTCATGTTCAATTGTTGGAGGTGGGGACTGGTAGGAGGTGATTGGATCATGGGGGTAATTTCTTATGGTTTATCACGATTCCCCTAGTGTTGTTCTCTTGAGAGAGTTCTCACGAGATCTAGTTGTGTAGCACCTCCTGCTTCCCTCTCTTCCTCCTGTTCTGGCCATCTGAAGTGACTCACTCCCGCTTTGCCTTCTGCCATGATTGTACATTTCCTGAGGCCTCTTCAAAAGCCGAGCAGATGGCCAGCATCATGCTTCCTGTACAGCCTCTGGAACCATGAGCTAATTCAACCTCTTTTCTTTATAAATTACCCAGTCTCAGGTATTTCTTTGTAACAGTGCAGGTGGAGGAACAGACTAATACACATATACAGTTATTTGTGGTAGAGAACACTGATAATATACTCTCAGCAATTTTTAAGTATACGTTATTATCAACTATAGTCACACTGCTATAACATAGATATTGAAAATGTGTTTATCCTAACTGAAACTTTGCATCCTTTAATCAACATCTTCCCCCTTCACCTCTCCCTAGACTGCGATAACCACTATTCAACTCTACTTCTATGAGGTTGACATTTTTTTTAGATTTTACATGAATCAATATTTGTCTCTTTGTGCCTGGCTTATTTCACTCAACATAATGTCTTCTAGGTTCATCCATGTTGTCTTAAATGACGGGATTTCCTTCTGTTTTAAGACTGATTAGTATTTCATTGTGTATATGTAGCAGGTTTTCCTTATCCATTTGTCATAGATAGACACTTTGGCTGATTTCATATTTTTGCTACTATGAATAATGCCACAATGAATTGACTTTGGATATACACCTGTAAGTGGGATTGCTGGATCCTATGGTAGTTGTAATTTTAAAATTTGGAGGGCCCTCTGCACTGTTTCCCATAATACTAATTTATATTCTCAATAACTGAATAGCAGGGCTCCCTTTCTCTACATCCTGTTACATCTATCTCTATTACATCTCTGTAACACTTGTTATTCTTTGTTTGATGATAGCCATTCTAACAGATATGAGATGATTTCTCATTGTGGTTTTAATTTGCATTTCCCTGATGATTAGTGATGTTGTTTTTTGGCCATTTGTATGTCTTCTTTTGAGAAATGTCTGTTTGTGTCTTTTGCCCACTTTTTGTTCTATGGATAAGAAGATCCTTTGTACCTTTTTTAATTGGGTGATTGGTTTTCTTGCTATTGAATTGTTTGAATTGTTTATATATTTTGGATAATAACCCCTGATGAGATGTATGGTTTACAGATATTTTCTCCTATTCTGTAAGTTGTCTTACCACTCTGCAAATTGTTTCCTTTGCTACACAGAAGCTTTTTCATTTGATACAGTTCCATTGTCTGTTTTTGCTTTTTAAATCTGTGCTTTGAAGTCATATCAGAAAATCATTACCCAGACCAATGTTGTGGAGCTTTTCTCCTATGTTTTTTCTAGTAGTCTTACGGTTGTAGGTCTTATGTTTAAGACTTTAATCCATTTTGAGTTGATGTTTGTAGTTGTGTGAGTTAAGGGCCCAATTTCATTCTTCTGGATGTGGCTGTCCACTTTTCCCAGCACCATTTATTGAAGAGACTCTGTTTTCTCCATTATTTCTCCTTGGCACCTTTGTCAAAGATCAATTGAGTGCAAAAGCATGGATTTATTTCTGAGCTCTCTATTCTGTTCCATTGGGCTATCTATCTGTTCTTATGCCAGTACCATGGTATTTTGATTATTGTAGCTTTGTAGTATATTTTCAAATGAGGTAATGTGATGCCTCCAGCTTTGTTCTTTTTGTTCAAGGTTGCGTGACTATTTGAGGTTTTTTGTGATTCCATATGAATTTTAGGATTTTTTTTTCTATTTCTGTGAAAAATGTCATTGGAAGTTTGATAAGGATTGTATAGAATCTGTAGATTGCTCCGGGGAGTACAGAAATTTTGACAATATTGATTGGGCATTTTGGTCTTGTTCCTGATCTTAGAGGAAAAACCTTCACCTTTTTCCCTATTCAATATGATGTTACCTGTGGGCTTGTCATATAGGATCTTTATTGTGTTGGGATACATTCTGTACCTAATTTTTGAGAATTTTTACCAAGAAAGGTTGTTGATTTTGTCAAATGCTTTTTATGCACTCATTCAGATGATAATTTGATTTTAGTTCCTTATTCTGTTAATGTGATGTATCACATTTATTGTTGAACCATCTTGCATCCCCAGGATGAATCCCGTTTGCTCATGGTGAATGATCCTTTAAATGTGCTGTTGAATTTGCTTTGCTAGTATTTTATTGAGAAATTTTACATCTGTATTTATCAGTGATTTGTCTGTAATTTTCTTTTCTTGTGGTATCCTGCCCTGGCTTTGGTACCCTAATACTGCCCTTATAAAATGAGCTTGGAAGTATTTCCTCTTCTTCAATCTTTTGGAAACTTTGAAGATTGATGTAAAGCCTTTAGATATTTAGTATAATTCACTAGTAAAGCCATTAGTCTGGAGTTTTTATTGCTGGGAGTTTTTTTGATTACTGATTTATCTCCTTGTACATTATTTTTCTGTTTAGAGTTTGTATTTCTTCATGATTCACTCATGCTACATCATGTATCTCTAAGAATTTATCTATTTTTTTTAGCTTATTCAATTTCCTGGCATATAATTTTTCATAGTAATCTTTTAGGATCTTTTATAGTTCTGCGGTATCAATTGTAATGTCATCTCTTTCATTTATGATTTTTTTAAACCTTTCTTATTTTTTAGTCTAGCTAAAGATTTATTCATTTTGTTTGTCTTTACAAAAGACCAACTCCTAATTTCATTGATTTTTTTTTTCTAGTCTCTGGTTCATGTATTTTGCTTCAATCTTCTTATTTCTGCTGACTCTTGGCTTAATTTGTTCTTTTTTTTTCTAGTTCCTTGGGGTGCAAAATTAGGTTTTTTATTGACATTTTTCTTTATTCTTAACATGAATACCTATTGCTATATACTTTCCTCTTACAAATGGTTTTGCTGCATCCCATAAGTTTTGGTGTGTTGTGTTTCCATTTTCATTTGTCTCAAGATATTTTTTGATTTTACTTTCTATTTCTTTTTTTGATCATTGGTGGTTCAGGGGTATGTTGTTTAATTTCCATGTAATTGTGGATTTTCCAGCTTTTTTCCATTATTTATTTCTAGTTTCATACCACTGATACACATGAAGTAGTTTTATACAGCTTTTGAGTCCAGTAAATTATATTATTTATGTTTTTTTTTTTTTTTTTTTTGACGCTCTTGTCTTCCTTTGTCTTCACCCCATAATACGTCACAGCAAACTCTTTACCAAACCCAGTTAGTATTTTCCTGTCTGCACTAGAGGATATTTTATTAATAATATTATTACTCCTGAAAAATATATATCTTCATTTAAAATAAGAAGCTAAATAAAAGAGAACTGGGGTATGGAAGGAAAGTAGAGGTAGAAAGCCAAACACCTTCAATGCTTATTCTCCAAAATGCATAATTTTAAGGTATCCTAAAACTTCAGAGAGCAGCTGCATCAATATTTAGTTGGAACTTAAAATCCCCAGTAGAGTCCAACTTCCCAGCAAGATAGAGTTTGAGCAAAGTGATAAATGTTAGTATGGTATCATTGTATTGAATTAATTTGAAGAGACATATGCAGAGGGGATCCTTGGCAGTAATAATGATGCATATAAACAAAAGATACTAAATGCTAAACAAGAAAAGGTAGAAAATACTTTCCACGGAAAGAACTGAAAAGCATGGCTCTTTGGGGCTGGCCAGCTGCTCGCTGGTCCTTTTGTTTGGCTGTTCCTGTTATATTGCATGCCTTCCATTCTTATGAAATATGCTTTTGAGATAAACAAGGGGGAAAGAATAGCAGTTGTCATTTGACATAATTGTGGAGAGGTTCAATAACACACCACAGCCAGAACCAGGAGGGAGTTCTCCTGTTTACCAAGATTAGGGATCTTTCTACTGATGACAGCTAGTTTTCAAGAGACCCACAGAAATGTTTTATTTTAAGGTAAAATATTTGCACCTGAGAATATTTTAATGGATTATTATGTCTGTCTGTCTTCATCTAACATTTTTGTGATTGTTTACACTTTTCTGGCTCTCAAGCTTGCAAAATAAATACCATATTGATGAATTAAATATATGAAATACTTTGAAAAAATTCAAAATGGAAATTTTTTTAGTAATTTAAATGTAGTCTAAGAATATGTCTACTAAATGCAGGAGCCCTGATACTAAAAAAAAAAAGAAAAAAAGTCTGAACATTAATTGTTTCTTAGCATTACTTTACTGTATAAATGTGTGTGTGCTTGTATTTGAGCGAGGAGTGCAGGGATGAAACAATGAAATTAGGGGATAACAGGAAATAATTTTAAAAATAAAGAAACAATTAGAATACATAAACCAATGTTATGACAGCAATTGTATTTCCAGAACATATTTTCTGAAATAATCTTATGCCTGAAGAGTGTGTATTATTAGTTTTACAAAAAATTTCTAATCCAATTAAAATATACAAACTCTAATAAATTAATTAAAATGAAGCCAATAATGTTAATATAATTAAAATAGTTTTGGCTGTAGATTAGACATTTTGGTTATGCTTTAGATAAGATGCTTTATTTCTCTTATTGTTTCCCATAGATAGAGTAAATCCAATTCTATTTATCCAAATTGGCTTTGTGTTTTCTCTCTCAAACAGTCATTATTTTGAAATCTAAGTGGCTAAGTGTCATGACAGGCTAAAGATGGATTTAGAGAAGTCATGTGATTTGAGTGACAGAAAGGTTATCTTTACTTTGGTCAAATGTTTTTCTCTTGTTTCAGTAATGCCAGATGTGGAGTCACAGTTCAATTTCCCTTTTGCCATAATGATTCCTTGGTGAGAGAGTGATGTCCTATATACCATAGGAATTGATTAAGTTGATAATGGAAGTTGAAACCTCAGGTGAAGATACATTTTCCAACTATTTTGATATTTGGAGGATCATTCTGAACTCTTGGATCTTGCCCTTCTTGTCTAAAAAAGTCACCACCTTGAAAAACTCATCCTTGTACAGTTTTAACATATCATTATCATCACATCTTTTAACTATTTTATCAGAAAAATGTTTAGGATTGGAAGCAATGTCAGTGTTAAGGAACTAGAGGAAAAAATTAGAAGATATACTAGATTTGACCAACAAACAACAAGAGTACTTCAGGATTTCAAATTTGATTTATAATTCTTTAAAAATGAAAGTTAACTATTTTTACAGTACTCACGAGACTAAAAGAATACTAATGTTTTTGGAAGAAAGGTTGAGGAATATTTGAATTGGCAAATGAAGAAAATTTACAAGCCAAATATGCCTTCATAGTTGCCGCAATACCTTTCCTGACACTTCATTTATCTAACTATATTAGGGCTAATAAGTTTTTAGGTTGGCAACCTCCAAGGAAAACCTGTTGAAGATTCAGAATAAAATACAAAGCTTGATATTAGTTACATTATAATACCACAAATACCATCTTTCACTGTCTATTTTTTTAAATTCACTTAAGCAAGTCTACAGAAATTAGAATGTTGTTAGCTGCTTCCTAATATTTAGTAAAAGAGGTATTATCCTAAATTAAAGCAGTTTACTGAGTGAAATTTGAAATCTGCAATTAGGTTTTAGTAAACAAATAGAAGAATAAAGTTAGTAGTATTATCAAACATCAATTCAAAATAACAATTTTATTAACTTCTGAATTAGGCTAAACTAATAAATTAGCTTACAAACATTTACTCATATTAACAAAAGCAACAATAATTTAAATGTGATTAATATTTGTTAAGCTTTATTACATGAATACACAGTTTAGATACATTAAGGATTATTATTTATATTACTTGTAGTAATCATAAGGAGCTATGATAGCCATTATTTTCCCCATTTTATAGATAAAACAGAAGTTACATAAGTAGGTGAGTGATGAGATAATTGTGAAACTAGAACCCATTTAGAACCCTATTATGGAGGACACAGAAGCAGTAGAAATCATTGCTTCTGCTCTCAATAGGCTCGAAAATTAGTTGGAGAGATAAAATTAAATGAAAAAAATACAAGGAAAAATGCAAAGCATTAAAGGATTAATTGCATAATTTAAGAGCAGCTGGAGCTCAAATAAGGAAGAGTGGGCATAAAATGCTTCATGGATGAGGTAAATCTTGGATATCTCATATTTACATAAAAAGATGGCAGAAGAGGTATGGTGAAAGAAAATAACATGTATGGAAGAAGCCATGTACGCTGCATTTGATACCAGTCCAAAAAGAAAAATAACCTAATACGTCAGTCATTATTACTGCAACAATTTAATAATCTATTTGAAGGAAAGTTTTAAATGGTCTTCTAAAGAGAAGCTTTGGGGTTTTTTTTGCATTTATTTTTGTTATATTGTCAATATTCACTAAAATTCACATTGTCTAAACCTATTGGGACTAATTTCCTTTAGATGAGCCAAAGAAAGAAAGCATGTGTGTCTTGTTAACTGCTGTATTCACAAGATCTACAACAGTGCCCTGCACATGTTATGTTCACATTAATTATCTGTTGAATAAATTAATTAATATATAAAATATAGAATTTGTGAGTAATATCGTAGTTTTAAAATCTGAGGACATTTAAGCTTTTTTCAAATGTTAATCATTGATAAATATCACAGTAATTTTACTTAACTAGAAACTAAAGAATAGCGAGAGTTAATGTTTAACTGGCATTCCATAGTGATTCAATATTAGGGACAAGAATCTTCACATTTCCTCTGTTCCAAAAGTAAAAGTTTTCATTGTGTAACCTTCAACAAATGATAAGAACACTAGACTCTTTTCAAAATTACCGAGTTTGATTTCACTACTTCCTAGCCCTATGCTGTTGGGTAAGTTATTTAACTTCTGTAAATCTCAGTTTGCTCAACATAGATTGAAATTATAGACTGAAAATAACCATTTTGCTTCCTATATCACAGAGGTTATTATGAGGTCCAAATGAGATAATTTCTTTTTTTTTTTT
Organism: Cacajao melanocephalus; assembly: GCA_963573385.1. Classification (NCBI taxonomy): domain Eukaryota; kingdom Metazoa; phylum Chordata; class Mammalia; order Primates; family Pitheciidae; genus Cacajao; species Cacajao melanocephalus. The sequence continues at coordinate 10,036 of CAUYLG010078712.1, read as the reverse complement.
TTTTGAATTATACTTTAACTTCTGGGGTACATATGCAGAACATGCAGGCTTGTTACATAGGTATACGCGTGCCATGGTGGGTTGCGGCATCCATCCCACCGTCATCAACATTAGGTATTTCTCCTAATGTTAGGCCTCCCCAATCCCTCCACCCCCTACTATCCCTCCCCTCCCCCCCAACCCTCTGACAGGTCTCGGTGTGTGATGTTCCCCTCCCAGTGTCCATGTGTTCAAATGAGATAATTTCTATGGGAACCATTAACGTATTGGAGAAATATGTTTTGAATCATTTCTTTAATGTTGACAATGTTTCTGGCCAGCACACACCTTATAGATAACAACATAATGTTAAACCTGTTATTATTATAGCATTAATTATGGAATGCAGGTATATATCTATAGGGTAAGATTCATTCATTCATATAAACATCTAGGGATGAATCTTCAGGTAGAAAGAAGTTATTCATATTTAGGGAAGAATGTAGGCCATTGTGGTCAATAGTGAGTGAGAAGGAACATAGAGCTGGAGGGTCTTTCTTATATGTCATTTAGGGTCTTAGATCATTTATATATCATTTAGGGTCTTATAGCCATGATAAGTAGTTTGGATTTTTTGGTAAATATATATATCATTTACCAAAAAAATATATATTTTTTGGTAAATGATATATAAATATCTTAGATCATTTATATATCGTTTAGGGTCTTATAGCCATGATAAGTAGTTTGGATTTTTTGGTAAATATATATATTATTATGTTTATTTGAAATATAGTACTCTTCAACTGAGGATGGCAGTGTTATTTTTTAATTGGAAGACAAATCAAGATAAGAGAACTTACATGTATGTACATAACTGGATTATGAGAGATGAGCAATTATATATATGCTCTGTGATATCCTGCACATTTTTTAGGCGAAGTAAAAACAGTAATTGTTATGATATTACTCTGTCTTACATTAAATTTATTTTAGAGTCATCATCTGATCTAAATTTCATTTGGCCATGGATTATATTTTAATCAGTCTCGTGTAGGAAAGAATTTTTCTTCATTAAAAAAAATTTTTTTTACCCAAAATTATAGTATATAATCATGGTGGTAGTTTCTTGCCCCATCCTTTCTCACTCATAGTTTAGTAGCTTAGCCAAAACCACTGTTAATTTTTTAAACTACTTCTGGAAATTGGTGCCATACTTCTAAATAATATGATTTTTTACCGCAAATTTTTGATTTGTCAATTTGAGACATTTTTTTATTTGCTTCTTTATGGGTAAGAATTTCACTGATTTAAAGAACTGACTGTATGCCTATCTTCATGATATATTTAATCATTTTAAATTCTTCTTTTGGTTATCATTTTAACTTTAAGCAACACATTTACCTTTTTTCTTATTTTATCACTTACAAACATCTTTGCATCTATACTTTGTAGAGGGCAGTATCAGTGCCCACTAGATATTTTGACAAGTTGGCTAGAACAGCTTTGTTCAGATGGAGCATATGAAGACCAAGATTACTTTTCTTCCCCATGGCAATTCAGTGCTGATCTTTGTCTTCCATCTCTTAAGTACATCTACTTCTGAACTATGTATGCTATATAATTCATATCTGTGATAACAGCAGGTGACTTGATAGATTTTATCTGGCTATGTGTACTTCCATGTTAGCAAGTCATTTATATATCTAAGTTTCTACGCAATGGGGATTAGGTCAGTTTAATTTTGTTGTTGTTATTGATTTTTTTTTTTTTTAAAGAGTTGAGTTCTCTCTGTGTTGCCCAGGCTGGAGCAGTGGCTATTCAAAGGTGTGATTATAGCTCACAGGAGCTTCAAATTCCTGGCCTCCTGCCATCCTCCCACCTCAGCTTCCTGAGTTGCTAGGACTACAGGCTCACACCACTGTGCCTGGCTAATTTTCTTGGTATTTTATCTGGAATAGCTCCACATATAATGAAGTCATTATAAAAATTCTTTTTAAGATGTTTGTCCATAAACATTCAAACAGATTTATTCAATTAATGAAGAATAGAACGCCTAGAAGACCAAGGTAATCCAAAGAGTTGTAATGTATTGTGATCCTCCAAGCTTTTCATTGTTTTCTACAAAAGAAACATCAGCATTCTGGGAAATTTTAAACTTAACTCTTTGAGACTTTATGAAGTTTAAGAACATTTTGGTTTTTTATACTTTATGCTCTATAGCCCTTGAGACAGTCAATGTTGGTTTGGGACTTGAAAGCGATGGAGCAAATTTAATAAGGCTTCCATAGTTAGGTATTTTCCAGAGGACTGTGAATTCTGGCACTCAGTCTTGTAGAACACTTAAACCCCTCTTGTAGATATGTGATGGTTAGATTTCCAATATTAAGTTATTGGCAACTGGAATTGGAAAGAAATATGGTGTCATCAAAGCTTTATATCATAAAAGAAATTAGTGTTTGACAAAAATAATTTTGCAAATTGATTTGAAATTAGAATTATGAAACACAGTAAGAGACTAACATAAAGCAGTATGGTTAGAGAGGGAAAGTAGCATAAAGTCCAGAGGATGAGTAACTGACTTTGTATAAAGTTAGAGATCGGGTGCGGTGGCTCATTCCTGTAATCCCAGCACTTTGGGAGGCCGAGGGGGGTGGATCATTTGAGGTCAGGAATTCGAGTCCATCTTGGCCAACATGGTGAGACCCTGTCTCTACTAAAAATACAAAAATTAGCCAGGCCTGGTGGTGCACATCTGTAATCCCGTGTTACTCAGGAGGCTGAGACAGGAGAATCACTTGAACCTCGGAGGCAGAGGTTGCAGTGAGCTGAGATCGAGCCACTGCACTCCATCCTGGGCAATGGAGTAAGACTCTGTCTCAAAAAACAAAAAAAAAAAGAAGTAAAGTATTAGCATTAGCTCAATATAATGTGGTTAAAGCAAACACAATAGATTGTAACATAAATATGAATAAAAAATGTAGGAAACTTGAGATTATTTTCCCATTGTACTTGTTACTGGTCAGACCCTTACATGAGCTTTGTTTCTAGTTTTCTGTGGTACCGCTAAAGAAGGACATGGAAAAGTTGGACAAAGTTCAGAGGAGGACCACAAAGATAATTAAAGGGTTGAAAAAGAAACCTAAAAGAAAAAATTTAAAGTAGCAGGGATTATTATTCCAGAGAAAAGAAGACTTAGAGGTATTTAACTTATGCCTAAAAGAGGTAGGCCATATGTTCTCAATCTTCACTGAAGGTCAGACAAAAAAGAAATCAACTTAACCTGCAGCATGAAGGATTTAAGTTAAATATGAGGAAAATTTTACATTGAGAATGTTAGAATAGGTGACTATGGAACATATGACATCCTTTATAACACTGTAGATACTTATTGACAACATCAAGGCGCTCAAAGGGCATTCATTTGATGCATTTATCATTCTGGTAGCTCATTAGGTAAACATGTATTTTAGCATTTTTGAATTCTGAGTAAAGAAAATTAACAGTTGATCTGGAAATTCTGGCTTATGATCAGTTCCATGGAAAATGTGGTTGCTTTCATAGAAGTAATGTAATTAAAGTTGCAAATCAATTCTGTTTATAGGACACTGTAGTATGCTGCTCCATTAAATCAGAATAATAGATAATCTGACCTCTGAAAGTCTCTTTTTTTGTTTTGTTTTTTGAGACAGAGTCTCACTTTATTGCACAGCTGGAGTGTAGTGGCATGATCTCAGTTCACTGCAACCTCCACCTCCTGGGTTCAAGCTATTCTCTTGCCTCAGCCTCCCAAGTAGCTGGAATTACAGATGCCCAGCACCACACCTGGCTAATTTTTGTACTTTTAGTGGAGAAGGGATTCACCATATATTGGCCAGGCTGGTCTTGAACTTCTGACCTCAGCTGATCCACCCACCTCAGCCTCCCAAAGTGCTGGGATTACAGGTGTGAGCCACTGTGCCAGGCCTCAAAGTCTTTTTTAACCCCACTTTCTTTTAACTAGACAATACTTTAAAAGTCAAAGGACAGCTGTTACTTATCAGTTGGTTTGATGACAGATACCAGTAAAAAAGAGAAATTATTATGTTGAAATTTAAATGTATTTTAATTCTAGATTTTAACTTTATATACATATTTTACAATTTTAAAGTGCTGTAGTGATTTTTTTAAGAGTAGCCCTTTCGTATGCATTTTTATTATGAAGTCCAGCTTTCAAAATCAGTGTTGTTGAATAATTTGCCAGACTGTAAATAAAAATTATTTATCTTTACAAACCAATTTCCAAGGTACTACCTAACAGAATTAGACTAGTTGCTGCTTGTAACTAGATTTAAAAGACCCTACTAACAATAGAAAATTTTTTTCTTTTTATTGAGCAACGTGTAACATGTATATTATGCTTTTTCTTTCTTGACTTAAATAACTTCTTTGGTTTTGAGGTTTTTGAGGAAGAAGACAAAATAAGCTGTGTACTTTATTTTAAGGCAAAGAGCTGTTGTGGTCTACCATGTTCTGTAAAACTAAAATGATGCTGTAGTAAAAATTTGGAAAGAAAAAATTTTGGATGTAGTAAAGGCTGTAAAGTTATTTGTACAAACTGTCTTTATATTACAAGTAATATAAAATGGACTGATAATTTTTTATTGTTCATAAAGCATTTTCATTATATGTTGGTGTCAAATATAGCTTTTAATTCATTTTTAAATTTTTTTGTATTAAAAATTTATTTTTACTGTATATTGACAAATTATAAAACATTTATTTTTAATTGGCAATAATTGTATATATTTATGGAGTACAATGTTATGTTCTGATACATGTATATATTAATTATGAAATGATTAAGTTAAGCTAATTAATGTAATTATCAACCCACATACTTTTTTTCTGTGGTACAGACATTTAAAAATCTACTCACTTAGTAATTTTTAAATATACATTACAGTCTTAACTATAGTCTCTATGCTGTGCATAGAAGGGAATGGGGAGATATTGACTACTGGAGATATTGACTACTTAATTCCTCTTAAGTGAAACTTTGTATCCTGTAATCTGTATCTCCCGATTCTGTTCTCTCCCATCCCTAGCCTGTGGTAACCACCATTCAACTCTCAAAAAACAAATTTCCTTGTGTTTTAAGGCTGAATAGTATTTCCTTGTGGCTATATAACACATTTTCATTATCCATTCATTGCAGACAGAGATTGATTTCATGTCTTAGCTACTGTGAATAAACCACAATGAACATGGGAGTGCAGATATCTCCTTGACATACTGACTTTGGGTATATACTCATAAGTGGGATTGCTGTATCCTATGGTAGTTATCATTTTAAAGTTTGGAGGGCCCTCCAGACTGTTTTCCATAATACTAATTTATATTCTCACTAACTGTATAGCAGAGCTCCTTTTCTCTACATCCTGTGTAACACTTGTTATTTTTTGTCTATTTGATGATAGCCATTCTAACAGATATGAGATGATTTCTCACTGTGGTTTTAATTTGCATTTCCTTGATGATTAGTGATGTTGAACATTCATATGTTTATTGGCCATTGTATGCCTTCTTTTGAGAAATGTCTGTTCATGTCATTTGCCCACTTTTTGTTCTACGGATCAGAAGATTCTTTGTACATTTTTAATTGGGTGATTGGTGTTGTTGCCATTAAGTTTTTAATATATTTTGGACATTAACCCTTGACGAGATGTATGGTTTAAAATCTTTTCTCCTAATCTATAGGTAGTCTTATCATTCTATTAATTGCTTCCTTTGCTGTGCAGAAGCTTTTTCTTTTTTTTTCTGTTTTTTTATTATTTTTTTCTTTTTCAAAGCTTTTTCATTTGATATAATCTCATTTGTCTGTTTTTTCTTTTTTAATTGGTGCTTTTGAAGTCACATCCAGAAAATCATTGCCCAGACCAGTGTTGTGGAGTTTTTCTCTTATGTTTTCTTCTAGTATGGTTGCTGGTCTTATGTTTAACCCTCTAATCCATTTTGAGTTGATTTTTGTATATGGTGTGAGTTAAGGATCCAGTCTCATTCTTCTGCACATGGTTATCCAGTTTTCCCAGCACTATTTATTGAAGAAACTGTTTTCTCTCCATTACTTGTTCTTGACAGCTTTTCAAAGATCAATTGAATATAAAGCATGGATTTATTTCTGGGCTCTCTGTTCTGTTCCATTGGGCTATGTATCTGTTTTTTTGCCCATATTATGCTGTTTTGATTACTATAGCATTGTTGTATGTTCTGAAATAAGTAGCGTGATGCCTCCAGCTTTGTTCTTTTTGCTTATGATTGCCGTGTCTATTCAGGGTCTTTTGTAGTTTATTACACATTTTAGGGTTTTTGTTTTCTGTGAAAAATGTTGTTGGTATTTTTTAAGGAATTATATTTAATCTGTAGATTGATTTGGGTAGTATGGTCATTTTAACAGTATTAATTCTTCTGATTCATGAGCATGGGATAGCTTTCCATTTGTTTGTATTCTCCTCCATTTCTTTCATCAGTGTTTTGTAGTTTTCCTTGTAGAGGTTTTTTGCCTCCTTGGTTAGATTTATTCCTAAATATTTTACTTTATTTGTAGCACTGCAAACGGTATTGTCTTCTGAATATTTTTTACAACTAGTTCATTTATGTATAGAAATGTTACTGATTTTTGTCTATTAATTTTGCATTCTATAACTTTATTGAATTTTTATATCAGATCTAAGAGGTTTTTTGGTAGAATCTTTTGGTTTTCTATATAAGATTGTGTCATCCACAAACAGGGACAATTTAACTTTCTTTTTCCAATTTGGATGCCCTTATTTCCCTTTCTTGACTTATTGTCTGGCTAGGACTTCTAGTACTATGTTGAGCAAGAGTGGTGAGAATAGGCATGTTTCTCTTGTTTCTGATCTTAGAGGAAAAACTTTCTTCTTTTCTATGTTAAGTACGATGTTGGCTGTGAGCTTTGTCACATATGGCCTTTATTATGTTGAGGTACTTTCCTTCTGATACGGCTTAGCTGTGTCCCTACCCAAATCTCATCTTGAATTGTAGCTCCCACAATTCCCACATGTTGTGGGAAGGAACCAGTGGGAGGTATTTGAATCATGGGGACAGGTCTTTCCCACACTATTTTTGTGATAGCGAATAAGTCTCAAGAGATCTAACGGTTTCATAAAGGGGAGTTTTTCTACACAAGCTCTCTTCTCTTGTCTGCTGCCATGTGAGACATGCCTTTCAGCTTCTACCATGATTGTGAGGCCTCCCCAGCCACATGGAACTCTGAATCCATTAAACCTCTTTCTTTTGTAAATTACCCAGTCTTGGGTGTGTCTGTATCAGCAGACTGAAAATTGACTAATACACCTTCCATACCTAATTTATTAAGAGTTTTTATCATTAAGCAATGTTAAATTTTATCAAAAGCTTTTTCTGCATCTATTGAGATGATTATATGGGTTTTGTTCTTTATTCTATTCATGTGATATATGACATTTCTTGATTTGCATATGTTGAATCATCCTTGCATTCCAGTGATAAATCTCACTAGATCATGGAGAGTTATCTTTTTAATGAGCTGTTGTATTTGGTTTGACAGTATTTTACTGAGAATTTTTGTGTCTATATTTATCAGGGCTATTGGCCTGGAGTTTTATTTTCTTATTGTGTCCTTGTCTGGTTTTAGTATCAGGGTTATGGTGGCCACATAGAATAAGTTAGGAAAGATTTCTCTCTGCTTCACTTTTTTGGAGTAGTTTGAGAAGAATTGTTATTTATTCTTCCTAGAAGATTTGTTAGAAATTGGTAGTGAAGTCATCTGGTCTTGGACTTTCCTTTCTTGGAAGAATTTTTATTATTGATTCAATCTGTTTACTTATAATTGGTCTGTTCAGGTTTTCCATTTCTTTTTGGTCAACCTTGGTAAGTTGCGTATGTTCAGGAATTTATCCATTTCATCTAGGTTTTCACATTTATTGGAGTATAGTTGTTCATGGTAGTCTCTAATGACCTTTTATATTTGTGTGATATCTGTTGTGACATCACGTTTTTTATTTCTGATATTATTTATTTGGATCTTCTCTCTTTACTTCTTAGTCTAGCAAATGGTTTGTCAGTTTTCTTTCTCTTTTAAAAAACCACCTTTTTGTTTTATTGATCTTTCATTTTTTTGAATCTCATTTTCATTTATTGTTGCTGTGATTACATATTTCATCTGCAAATTTGGGGTTTGGATTTATTTTTTTTTGTTTCTTGAGATGCATTGTTGTTGTTTGAAATCATTCTAGTTTTTTGATTTATGCATTTATTGCTATAAGCTTTCTCTTATATTGCTTTTGCTATGTCTTATAGGTTTTGGTATGTTGTTTTTCTATTTTTATTTGTTTCAAGGAATTTTTAAATTTCATTCTTAGTTTTTTCCTTCCCCCATTGGTCATTCAGGAGGATGTTGTTTAATTGCATACATTTGTATAGTTTTGAATATTCTTGTTATTTATGTCTACTTTTATTCCATTGTGGTCTCGTAAAATACTTGGTATGATTTAGATTTTTAAAAGGTTTTTGAGAATTGTTTTGTGTCCTAACATATGGTGAATCCTGGAGAATGTTCCATGTGCTGATGAAAAGAATGTGTATTCTGTAGTTGTTGGGAGAAACATTCTATTAAGTGTCTGTTAGGTCCACTTGGTCTCTGTTGCAGTTTTATGTATGTATTTTTGAGACAGAGTCTTACTCTTGCCCAAGCTGAAGTGTAGTGGCACAATCATAGATAACTGAAGCTGCGAACTCCTGGGTTCAAACAATCCTCCCACCTCAACCTCCTGAATAGGTAGGACTATAGGCACACATCTGTATCTGACACACCATACCCACCTAATTTTTTGTACGTACTTTTCATAGAAATGTAGTCTTGCTATGTTGCCGAGGCTGATATGGAACTTCCAACCTCGAGTAATCCTCTCACTTTGGCCTCCCAAAGTGCTGGGATTACAAGCATGAGCCACCACACCCAGCCCTATAATGCAATTTAAAGTTTCCTTGTTGATTTCCTGTCTGAATGATCTGTCCAATGCTGAGAGTGACGTATTATTGGAGCCTATCTCTCTCTTTATATCTAATAATATTTGCTTTATATATCTGGGTGTTACTGTGTTGAGTACATATATATTTACAATTGTTACATTCTCTTGCTGAATTGATCCTGCTTTGTTATTTATTAAATAATATTTTGTCTCTTTTTACAGCTTTTAATTTCAAGTTTGTTTTGTCTGATATAAATAGAGCTACACCTACTCTCTTTTGGTTTCTGTTTGTGTGGAATACCTGTTTTTATCCCTTCGCTTTCAGTCTCTGTGTGTCTTTACAGGTGAGGTATGTTTCTTTTTTAAAAATTTTTAAATTAATTAATTAATTTTTTTATTGTACTTTAGGTTCTGGGGTACATGGTACATGTGCAGATCATGCAGGATTCTTGCATAGATACACACACGGCAATGTGGTTTGCTGCCTCCATCCCCCCATCATCTACATCTGGCATTTCTTCCCATGTTATCCCTCCCTGACCTCCCCACGCCCCCGGTGTCCCTCCCTTGGCCACCCCCAAGAGACCCCAGTGTGTGATGCTCCCCTCCCTGCGTCCATCTGTTCTCATTGTTCAACACCCATCTATGAGTGAGAACAGGCAGTGTTTGATTTTCTGTTCTTGTGTCAGTTTGCTGAGAATGATGGTTTCTAGATTCATCCAAGTCCCTACAAAGGACACGAACTCATCATTTTTTATGGCTGCATAGTATTCCATGGTGTATATGTGCCACATTTTCCTTGTCCAGTCTATCATCGATGGGCATTTGGGTTGTTTCCAGGTCTTTGCTATTGTAATCAGTGCTGCAGTGAACATACATGTGCATGTGTCTTTATAATAGAATGATTTATAATCCTTTGGATATATACCCAGTAATGGGATTGCTGGGTCAAATGGAATTTCTATTTCTAGGTCCTTGAGGAAGAGCCACACTGTCTTCCACAATGGTTGAACTAATTTACACTCCCATCAACAGTGTAAAAGTGT
>CAUYLG010078711.1:0-140743 GCA_963573385.1 Cacajao melanocephalus | reverse complement strand
AGACTTAAATGAAATATTGGTTGGCTGTTTGTTTGTTATTTTCTGCCCTTATTCCTTCCTGTCTCTATTGTTAAGTACAATTATTGGCATAAAAGAGGTTTTTAATACCTATTCCTAGATTGTATTCCAGCCTGGGCAATAGAGCAAGAATTCTGTTCTCTCTCCCCCTTTTTCTTTTCTTCTTTCTTTCTCTCATTTAAAAAAAAAAAACAAAAGACAAAAAAACAAAAAAACACTCATCCTCACTTTCCCTCTTACAACAGCCATTCTTGGCTCTACGAAGCACCTAGCTATACACTCCTCCCTTTTCAGTACCTTAAAAATAAATAAATAAATAAATAAATAAATAAATAAATAAATAAATAAATTCAACTCTGAAAAAGAACCTGCTTTAAAACTGCAAAGTATTTCTGTGGAAGTAGCAAAAAGAGTAGGGAGTAGGTTTGGAGAGGATCTGCTGAGACACATCACAGGTCTCCAAAAACTCACTTATAAGAACAGAAGCCTGGCTAAAGAGAGAATGGAAGGAGCTACAGCAAGAGGCTGCAGTCCATGGTCATTCCCAAGGAATCTGAGTAAACCCCCTATCTAAGATGGCATAGTGTGATAGAACTAAAGAGAAGAAAACTGGCTCCTACTGTAAATATGAAGCTGTAAAGGAGGGCTCTGACACCAAGAACCTACCAGGATGACTCATACAGTTTCCCAACCCTCAGACAGACCTTTGGATCCATCTTGCACATGAATATCAATGCAAAAGTCCTGAATAAGTTATTGGTGGAGAATCTAACAACAGGCTGAGGAACAAAGTGAAATTTATTGTAAGGCAAGAATGGTTTGACAATAGAGAATCTATTATATAATTAAGCATATTAATGGATCCAAAATATTATCTAAGTACCTTGATATGAACATCAAAAAGGCAGCTAATAGTATTTAACACCCATTCCTGATGTTTTAAAAACTCACAATAAAATAAGAATAGATGGATACTTTCTGTTTTGGTGAAATATATCTTCTTCAAACCCAAAATGCTTAAAGAAAAACATCAGAAATTTTCCCATCATAATTAGGAATAGGCCAGGAGCAGTGGCTCATGCCTGTAATCCTAGCACTTTGGGAGGCCAAGGCAGGTGGATCGCTTGAGCTCAGGAGTTCGAGACCAGACTGGGAACATGGGGAAACCCCCGTCTCCACAAAAAATACAAAAATTAGCTGGGCACAGTGGCACGTGCCTACAGTCCCAGCTACTCTGAAGACTGAGGTAGGAGGATTGCTTGACCCTGGGAGGCAGGCAGAGGTTGCAGTGAGCCAAGATTGTGTCACTGCACTCCAGCCTAGGTGATGGAGTGAAACCCTGTCTTAAAAAACAAAATTGGGAACAAGATTAAAATGTCATATTTACTATAATTGTTTAGCATTGTTGTGGGGACAGTAGGCAAAACAATTAGCCTAGGATATTAGATGTATACATTGGAAAGGAGGAAAGCATGGTCAACTTTAGTAGGTAATACAATCATACATGTGACAAAGCCAAGACAATTAACTGACAATCTGTTTAGGTGGTAAAAAGGCAGGCTATTAAAGTCATATATAGAAAGCAATGTTTCTTTATCATTACAAACAAGATACATTGAAAGAGAAAACCCCCACTTATAACAGCAACAAAAGAGACAAAATACCTGGAAATATACTTAAGAAGAAAAAAGATAAGGTCCATATTCTTGGTTAAGAATTCTAAACATCATAAAGATGTTATTTCTTCCTAAATTAATCCATAAACTTAACCCAATAAAAGTGTTAATTATTTACACATTCATTAGGAAATAGTCAAGCTAATTTTTAAGTTCTAATAAAAACAAACAGGTGCACGTACTCCAAAGAACCGTCTGGCTCTATCTAGGAAGGCTGAACAAGTACATTTCCCATGAGCAAGCAATTCCATTCCCAGCAACAGACCCAAGAGAGCCAAGAGGAATTCTTAGAAATGTACAAAGGAGACACATGCAAGAATGTTAGTGTGGAAAATTGCATACATCAATTTTCAACAGGAAATGCCCATCTAGAGGAAAATTAATAAATTGTGGTATTTTCATACAACAAAATACCACAGAGCTTTGGCAGTAATGGACTAGAGCAACTTGTCTCCACATGGATGAATGTCTCAAACATAATATTAGTGGGAAAGAAAGGGGACATGATTCAGAAAAACATATTGCATAATACCATTTATAAAAAATTTACAAACATCTAGATTTCTATTTTGCTTAGGTTCACATGCACAGGCATTAAACATGAATAAAATGCATGGAAATACAAAATGTCGGAGTCAGTGAATCCCCCTGGTGGAAGGAGGGCAGTGACTGAGGAGAGGTGGATGGGGCTTCCTCCGCATTTGTGGAGTATATTGGGGATATTTCAGAAGCTGGGTAGTAGTAGACAGATGTTTATAACACATTTCTCTTTCCTTGACATGTTGCATATACTTTTTGTAGGTCTGAAACATTTTTACATAATTTTAGTATATAATTTGATTCGGAATTTCAATCACTTTGCAACAGTCTCTGGTCTTTGACAGAAGTCATGACGCCTCCTCAGCTCCACCAGTCACTAATTGTGTGACTTTGGATACGAAACTCAAACTCACTCTCTGCCCGAATTTCCTCACTTATAAGAAAAAATTTTAAAAAAGGATAATCAATGTGCCAAACTCAGGTTGCTGCAAGTTTTGGATAAAACACACAAAAGGTTTGCATACTTCCCAGCATGTAGTGAATGCTCAAGAAATATTAGGTGTTATTAGAACTGTAAGATATTTATTCAAGTTATATCTTTATTAAGTGTTCCATAAAATTGTTATTTACAGGAAGGAAAGCCGTAACATTTTATGAATCACTTTATTTGTGCCATAGATCCTATAGATCCTTTTGTTCTTTTACCTTTGCAACGCCCCATGTGGGTATGGTAGAAAATAGTCCCCAAGTTTGATTCTCATTATTGTCACTTACAAGCTGGTGACCTTGACTAAATGACTTAACCTCTCTGTGCCTCAGTTTTCTCAAAAAGCATACTTCTGGATTTGTTGTAAGAAGAAATCAGTTACTTCCTGTCAAGCATGTAGAGAATGACTGGCCACAGTAAGTGTTCAAAAGATATTAGTAACAGGTTATAATGCCCCTGGGGCAGATGATGGTACTGGGGCTCAAAAAACATAGTACAGGACCGGGTGCAGTGGCTCACGTCTGTAATTCCAGCATTTTGGGAGGCTGAGGCAGGCAGATCACAAGGTCAGGAGATCGAGACCAGCCTGACCTACATGGTGAAACCCTGTCTCTACTAAAAGTACAAAAAGTAGCTGGGCATGGCAGCGGCATGCCTATAGTCCCAGCTATTCGGGAGACTGAGACAGGAGAATTGCTTGAACCCAGGAAGTGGAGGTTGCAGTGAGCCGAGATCATACCACTGCACTCCAGCTCTGGGCAACAGAGCAAGACTCTTTCTTCAAAAAAAAAAAGTGGGACATCTGAACAGGACCACACAGGTAACAAACATGCCTTCTGCTCTTGCTACTGTCACACTTTTGGGCCCCACACCCTCCTGCTTCCGCTGGGCACAAGGGACAGAACCTGCCTCTTTATACTTCATCTTTTCTTTTTCTGTAACTAACTTCAACCGCTGCTGAGTCACCACCTTCCCCCAGGAGACTTTTTGTTTTTAATTAACTAACTCTTAAACCGATGCTCAGCTCCACGAGGCATCACTTGTTATGTGGCTTTAGCCTGCAACACTGCCCAGCCTGTTCTTTCTCGGCCAGTGCTCAGCTGGTTTGGGCACCTGTGCTCTCTCTCATGCTGCCCATCTTCAGGTTCACACACACTGCACTGTAGCTGCCACTTAGTCTTCCAAAGGCTAACCTGAGGTGGTCGTAAGAGGACGCAGCCTTCCTTGAAGGGCTTCCTTGGTCAAAGAAGGCTGGGAAATACTGCTGGCTGTCTCCTCCACCAGAGTCTGAGCTCTGCCTAGACAGCAGTAACTAAGCCCACTGGGCTCTGTTTACCCAGAAGTGTTCAAAACGTTCTCAGCCACGGATCCCTTCGTTCTCACGATTATGTTCCACAAAACTCCTTGGACACTATAGAAGGAAATTGGGTGGGGAGTTATACAGCTACAGAACTGGAGAAAACTATCTCCCTGTTGCCTCTTGGTCAACTCTCCTCGAACCTGGGGTGGACTGCCTCTCAAATACATGGATATGGGCATATTTAGTTTTCTGCAAGGAACTGCAAGACACTGGGACCAATGGTAATCACCAGGGAAAGAATGGGGGTAAAGACTGGAAAGAGAGGTCATTCATCACTTCCACACTGGTGTCTACTGTTTGAGTTTCCTAACACTATATTCATACTATTTCGTTGTCATTGTTGTTTAATGTCAACAGTTCACTGATGCTCTGTTCATTATTCTTCAACCTTTTATCTTCCTGTGTTTCATTTTGGATTGTTTCTATTGTGATGTCTTCAAGTTCACTAATCCTTTCTCCTGCGATGCCTCATCTTCCATCAATCCCATCCAGTACATTTCTCATCTCAGATACTCATCTCTAGATGTTCTATTTGGACCTTTTTATGATATCTGCTATGGCTCTCCTTACCATGCTCATGCTTTCTTCTACCTTTTTGAAAATCGAAGAAGTTATTTGCACCATTAGAATCCAAAACATTTTACTTCAATTACCTGGGGAATTCCAAACAAAATCACACCCTTTAAGACCTGCAGTAAGGGAGTCATTGCATCCACTTCATGTTTCCGCTCAGGCACTGTCAGTTCAGCATGCCTGTGTGTACATACACACTCAGTAAATGCTTGCTGATTGACTGTGGGCTCAGAAAACGTGAGACACGTGAACAGGAGATCAGGTCCAAATAGGTAGATTGCTCAATTGTGGTTCATCAGTTGGGTGCCTCCCTTGTGCCCACACACAGCAGCACAGCTCAATCCACATAAGAGAGGAAACCGAGCATCAGTATTCCACTGTGCCCATACTTAGTTCTTTTAAAATGCAAAGATTCAGATTAGCCAAAGGAAATGTGGTCTGGGTCATTTCAAGTCTTTTCAAAGGAAACAGTATTATTAAATGTTATCCTGTTGCTTGTTTATGCCAATTTTTGATATTTTACTTAACTAACAAAAATGTGTCTGATGTTCATTCAGTCTTTGAATCCCAACTAATTATAAGCCACCATACTCTCTAGCAAGAATAGACCACCTTCTGATCAAACGAATTTCTCAATCCCCAGGAATGGCATCTGAGCAGCTTTGGCTTCAAGCAGATATTTTCAGAGTTAAAAGAAACATGTACTCATTTATTTATAATAAGCATATGCATGCAAAAAGGCTTCTTTGAGGCTTAATGAAGTAATAGAATTGTGATCACTCATACCCAGAATTCTTACAGCAGTGCACTACCCAACAAGACGCATTCAAATTCTCGGCCTCTCCACACCATCCCTGCTCTCTGAACGTGCTCCAAGGTGGTACCTCAGCTCTCCCGCAGCCTTGGCACATGGGACTCAGCCAGTGGTGACTCACTGGAGTCCCGCTTGGACATTTTGACATCACTGGCTTGGAAGTCTGGCTACAGTCACAGTGCCTGAGTTATGGAGGCCAGAATGGGTGGTGGCACAGGGCAGTGCACACAGCTCTAGCATGAATGGACCTGGGTTCAAATCCCATCCCCCTTGCCATCTATCAGTCGTGTGGCCTGGCTTATGTCATTTAAATTCATGGTGGCTACATTTCTCACCTCCTAAACTGGGGGAAATTGCTCATGACTCATAGAGTTCTCATAAGATGATGCATGAAATGAATTTAGTCCAATGCCCAGCACCAAGAAGGTACCTAAGGGTGCTCACCCTGACCACTCACCCACCTCTTGCCTCTAAGGCAAGACAATATCTGCCCTGTGAGTCTCTGGCCTTGCTGGGAGCTGCTATGAAGGCTCCATGATAACTACAAGTTACTCAGGAAAGTCCAGTCTCAAAACAGGAAGTGATCCCCTTGTCCAACCCAATACGTTCTGAATGAAGCAGCGTACTTTATTTTCTGATGGCTGATTAGGGTTCATACCCTGAAGACCAGTTGTTAATACCTAGCCCAGGAACCCTCTTCTCCTCCAAAAAACCCCACAACTTAAATAAATCAGTCAACCTTTCTGGGAGGGTTTAAATTTGGTCAGCCTTGCATTCTCAGAATTATAAAACACAACAATTAAATTGGACCTTTCAATTCAGTTCTTGACTCTTCCTCGAGATTTCTGCCAAGAGGCTGTGCAACTTCTGTGTGGGATGGAGTGCTCAACACCCTCCATGGCAGGACATTTCATTTTGGGTCAGCCTGGGTCCAAATCAGGGACTAGGTATAAACTCTGGATGAGGGGCCCCTCTTCCTTATGGCCACTCACGTCTGCCTGTGGGTCTTCTGTCTCAGAGTGTCCTCATTTCTTCAAACTGTTCTTCCTGGATATGCTTCTCTAAACAGATCACGGTTTCTTTTGCCTTCTTCAAAGTGGAGCACCAACATGTTAGAATGAACAAAGCAAGGGATCTTTCATATTCCCATTCAATCCTAAGAAAGCTTAATTGCAAGAGAAAGCAATGTTCTTACAGCACAACCTTCTTCAGTCTCCAAGTCTATCATTTCAAACTAGACATCCCCTACCCACAAATTGATTCCTCATGGTTGAACTGTTATGGCCATCTGGATGATGATGCTTCATAATTGGGAATTTTTTATAGCTTTAATTATTTCCTCTGTTCTCTTTTCTTTTTTTCTATACAATGAATCATTCTGGTCCTGAGAGAAAAGATAAAAAGATTTTTGAAAGTTATGGCTGTAATTTCAATAGAAGGAGATGGGGTTTTGAGGAATATGAGCATTTGTTGTATTTTCTGAGTCCATTTTTCATCCCCACTGGTTAATGAAGATGTTATTTCTCTCTCACATTTCAGTTGTTAATTTCTGACAAGTTTTTCTTTTAGTTATGGCTGGTTATATGCCTCTCAGTTCGTCCCTCTTTTGTCTACTTTATGTAATATTCAGTTCTTCCTGATAGGATGAGGTTTGATTCACCCCTGGCTAAGATTAATTGTGCCAGTATTTTGGGACCTAATTCATATTTACATGATTCCTCTAGTGTTTCCATTTTCTTTTCTAATTATCAATTTTTTCCGCATCTTTTTTCCTGAAATGACTACTGAATTAGCTTGCCTCTGATTACAGTCTTGGATGCATACCAAAGAATACTGTTGGACAGCTTTCATTATCATTTCATTCCATAAATTTTTGGTTTGGTTTTGCCATAAAGCTTTATTAACCCTCTGTGAACCCTTGTTTCCATTTGCTCAGTCATCTTTGATCCAAAACTGTGCCAAACCACAGTCAGATGTCATGGCAGTCACTCACACATTTTCTGCTGCTGCCTGCCAAGTCAAGTTCTTTTTAAAGAGTTGGAATTCTGGGGATTAAAAATAAGATCCATGCCTGTGTTGAGGGGCTGATTTAGTCTAAGGGTTCTTCCTCTCTTTCAATTATTCACTTATTTATCACTCTAAAGTGGATGTCTGCTGAAGGCCATAAACCAATTAGCATCCCTTTGTCAGGCCTCTTTCTCTTGTAAGTCTCATCTGTTTTAAAGAGAGATCACTTCAGAATGGCATCCCTTTCCACCCAGCTATACAGCTGTTTAGCTATCAGTCTCCACTAGTAGATCTTTCCAACAGCTGTAGCAGTCTGAGACAGCAGGTGGGGCCAGGTGAGGCTGCTTTAGAATGGAGGTTTCTCTCATCTAGCATCAGCTAAGGCACCTTCCTTCAAGTCAGCCTGAGGTCTGCATTTTGCTTCTCAGGTACACCTTTTTGATGATTCCATGCCTCCATCTGCTTGCACATACCTGATGTCCTGTCCTGCTAAGCACACACCCACATACAACATACTGCTACATACATGTTACACCTTAGCACACCCATCCACACTCGAAATACACACCTACACTTCCCACAGAGCCCTTGGAGCCTCTGCCTCCCTGAAGAAGCTGTTTCCTGCTTTAGGGACATCCATACAAGGGCTCTGGGCCACTGCTAATAAAAGATCCTCCCACAACTAGCAAAAGCTTGGCTCCCCCAAATCCCCTACTGGAGCAGAGTGCTCAGACTTTTTTGATCAAGACCCCTCTACTATCCTTGGGGTAGTGTGGAAATGGTGCCGCTCCAGTAAGAAACAATTTTATTCACATTAACTGCATTCCAACTCCCAGAACCCTTGGCCATGTAATTCTCACACCAACCCTTCCTCTCACAGATAAAGCAATAATATTCACTCCCTCTTAAAAGGAAGACCCAGAAACCCAATTCCTGGCTGGCTAATCTGCATGTGAAGACACACTTGGGATTCTCATCAGTTTTGAGTGTGCCTGGAAGGGCCACAGGTCCTCAGCCTCACAGCTTGGTTCTAAGGCCCAGATGCTCATCTACTGCTCCACCCAAGCCTTGGCTGGGTGCTCAGAGGGTGGTCCAAAAATATGGATCTTGGCTGAGCAGTGGTATGGGCCCAGCTGTCTGGCCTTGTGGCCTCTGGTGATGGGCCCTCAATGACACACCCTTGGAAGTGGTTGGGACCATCTCTCAGTTGTGTGTGGGGGCTACAGCAGTCTCCAAGAAGGGTCTCCTTGTTAGGAGGACAATAGGCAGCCGCCACAGAATGCCTGCCCTGAGGAATATTTCAGGCCAGTGACAAGAGGAAAGGACAAAGGAAGAAAGAGCAGAACTAGCCTTTACCTCCCATGGGCAGTGCCCAAGAAGTACCCTGTGCAGAGTCCTCAAACCAACCCTGAAGGTATCCTCATCAAAGCCCCTTTGTTGGTCCATGAGCTTTTTTATAATCCTAAGTGTCATGGACTGTGTGGAAGGAACACACTTCCATAGAACTCCCAGAGCACAGCAGCCCGGGTCCGCCCCACGACACCCTCACACTTCCCAGTCAGCTGTTCAGCAGCTGGAGAACAGCAACATTCTTGTCTCCCTTTTGCTCCGTGGGTAATATCTGACCAGCTGCCCTTAGGCCAGTTCAGACTGGAGCAGAGTGCTGCTTCCCAGAGGGTTCTTCCAGCCTCTGAGCAAAAGACGCAGTTGCTGAGAAAGAATAGGAAAGTGCAGTGTCAGGCAAGGCCGCGGAACTCCAGCATTTGGCCATCGATAACAAAACAACTGGAGCCCAGGGTTCTCAAAGAAGGCTTTTATTACTTCTTCTTTAAGTCTGAGACATCCTTTAGGGTACGTTGATTTTTTTTTCCAGCCTCATTTATTTCACTTCTCTGATCTTCTTTATCTTTGTAGAAATTTCTTTAAGAACTAGACCCCACCAATTCCTTTTCTTTTTAATTTGAATTTGCTCATTTTGATGACATCAGGTTAGGTTTTGATATAAACCTTTCTGCAGCTCTGCAGACCTGTCTTACCTCTACCAGAACTCTGCCCAAAATAGATTCCCTTGCACTAATGCCAGGACCAATTTTCCCCATTGAATTTCCATTTTATATATTTATGAATCTCCTATTATTTATTTATTTATTTGGAGTCAGGATCTCTGTCACCCAGGCTGGAGTGCAGTGGCACAATCTGGGCTCACTACAACCTCCACACCCCAGACTCAAGTGATCCTCCTACCTCAGCCTCCCAAGTAGCTGGGACCACATGCGTGCCACACTACACCCAGCTATTTTTTTGTATTTTCAGTAGAGACAGGGTCTCACCATGTTGCCCAGGCTGATCTCAAACTCCTGAGCTGCAGTGATCCACCCACCTCGGCCTTCCAAAATGCTGGGATTACACAAGCATGAGCCACCATGCCCAACTTTCATTCTTTTTATTTATTGATGGGATCTGTGTTGGAAAGTGGATGTGGCTCGGAATTTGGATCAGATTTTGGTTTTCCAGGTCGAGCAGTGATTCAATTATTTCAGTTCCTTAGGCCACCCTAAGAGCTGGGCTCTGTTCTGTGCTGCCTCCAGCCAGCTCTGGGCACCTTGGATACGCTACTCCATGTATGACTCTTAGCCACGTCTCCTGCAAAAGAGGAGGAGGGTTTCCTGGATGCAGGAAGGAAGTCAGGCACCACTAGCGACTAACAAAGTGATTTTAGGGTGCACCAGAAACAAGATCACATGGAGTGACATGCCCCTTTCAACTTCCTTTTCCATCCCT
This sequence comes from Cacajao melanocephalus, assembly GCA_963573385.1. Taxonomy (NCBI): domain Eukaryota; kingdom Metazoa; phylum Chordata; class Mammalia; order Primates; family Pitheciidae; genus Cacajao; species Cacajao melanocephalus. The sequence goes on along the minus strand of CAUYLG010078711.1, from coordinate 130,487 downwards.
CTAATTACCTTAAGGGAGAAAGTCTTGGCACGGGTATGATGTTTCTTTAACACCTCTCAAACATTTGATATCCAAAACCAAGAAAGCAGGCTTTAGATTTTAGCAGGAGTGAGTGTTATTTTTTTCATCAAAAGTTGTCCTCTATTTACTGCATAGATCCAATTTTGCATGTACCATAGTGATTGTTTTACAAATGAACATGCTTAAGTTTTTAAAAAGTAAATCAATAACGGTAAAGATAATAAACCCATATAGTAAAAATTCATCAAGGTGGTTGGTGTGTGAACAACAGAAGTTCAGAAAGCACTGGATGTATGACACCAAAGGTCCCTCTCAGTTCTAAGCATCTGGACTCCTAATTGATAGAACTGTCTATCTCTATAATCACAGTTGTCACAAAGAGGCCAAATCTTCCCTTTGCACCAGCTCCCTGGAAGCCAAGGAAGCCACAGCAGAGACAGCTCTGTCCCCAGGAGCCCAGTCCTCAGCACTGAGGATTCATCCAGTCTTTGGAGAGGAGCTGTCTTCTCTCTAGCAGGGGATGATGATGCCAACTTCTTCAGCCAGTCCCCTCTATCAATAGTCACCAGGGTTTCTAATTCAAAGGGTTTCCAGTCCTTTTTGTTCTTTAATAATGTTAATATGAGCTGCCAACTATCCCTGCCCCACATCTGGCTAATTCTCCATTAAGATAGAGTAAATTTAAGTTTGGAATAAAGAAAATGAATTATTCAGAATAGCCAATTTCACCTGAGTCATTTTCTTAAGAAATTGCTTAAAGAAGAGCCTAAAACTTGTTCTTAATTCATGATATGCAAATATCCCTCAGAAGGCTCCATAGAGAGAGGGGCCAGAAGTTTCTCCTAGGAAGTTCCAGCCTCAGCACCCAAGGCCATCCCTGACTGGGGTGGGAAGACCTGACACACTTAGTGCCTGCCCTCCTGGGGAAGGCTGGGGTAATCTCCATGCAGAGGGAGCCCAGGCGGGGAGGCAGAGCAGTAGGAGCCACCCTTCCTTCAGCTGCTGCTCCCAGGGACTGTGTGGGATTCACTCGACTTCACCTGGAAGACAGACAGACAGCACTGGAGGTTCTGGGGGTTAAGCGGAGGAGGACTCCTCTTGCTGAAGGTCTAGAGAGCATACCTTGCCTGACTCACTGCCTCGCAGGTGACACTGACAAGCATGGTGCAGCATCCCCAGGCCCTCCAGGTTATGGGGCTGAAACCATGGGTGTGACAGGCTGCATGTAACACACAGCCCCCAGCTTTCTATAGTAGAAACACCCTCTTCTCTCCCAACCAGGAAAGCACGTGCGGTGAGAGGGGGAAGCTGTTACAGGGAACAACTCTTAAGCTTTACCATTTGTAAGAGAAGTATTGACAAGCCCAGTTTCTTTGTTGTCAGTAACTTTGTTGTGGCTTATCTCCTGACCAATGGTGACCCTGTTTCTGGAGTTAGTGTCTTTGGGAAGGGTAGTGTCATGGGCATGCTCAGCAAATCACCAATCGGGGACTGGCTGAATGTGGAGGCCTGAGGGTTAGAGGAAAAGGACAGGTGCTCAAAAACAAAGAGACACAGCTTCAGGGCTGACCCGGCTGTGGGAGTCGGGGAGCTTGGCAACAGGGTTGACTCTCCTCCTTCCCAATATTACAGGGAAGGGCCTGGCACCTACAATATTGTGCTAATTGATTGCTATGCTTGTTGCACTGCATTCCCATGTGAAGCTAAAGTTCTCCAAGTGTCCCGTTGATGACATGTCTTTCTTGGCCCATAAAGGAATGACCCCAAATGGTGGATCTTACTAGATCTCAGGACCCACAGGACTTGGGCCAGTGTGCCTGTCAAGGGTCCATCTACGCCTATTGCTAGGGCCATGACCCCCAGGTCTGCCATCTAACTCCAGACTCTGTTCAGCATGGTGGTAGGATTCAGAGCTCAATATAACACACGTGCATGAGGAAAAATGTATTCCACTGTGAATTCATTCCTACAGCAGCAAGGCATGTGGGAAGCACGCAGACCTCCTGGGGGAGGTGGGAGCAGTCAAAGAAGATGTGCTAGACCCAAATGTGCTTGCTAGCCCTGGATCGACAGCCCCTTTCTCTAGCAGGAGTGCCTGATTCTACTCTAGTAGTATACTCTCTCTCACTTTCAGTCCACGTGACTCAGTGAGGCTCATACCCTTCCCATCCTACTCCAAACACTTGCTCTGATCCCAATCTATCATCCCCAAACATAACCATTAGCCACATGACCCAAACCAGTCTACTGAGCCTCTCTCTGCGGCCTTTTGCTGGCACTATGTCTGCATTTCAAATCTGAACATCTGGGTGGCTGTCTTTGCCACCACCTTAGGCGCCTGCCTAAGCATGAACCTTACTGAGAAAAGAGCAGAGCCAAGGGAGAGGAAAGACCAGGTCCCGGTGTTGCCTGAGCACCTGGACCGAGCGGTGTCAGAAAGCATGTACTTTTTCAGTTCCGTGAAGCAATAAATTTCCTTTTCCTTTAAGCTTTTTTGAGTTGAATTTCCATCACTTGAAACTCTACAAAGGCTAAGCCCTAAAGGCTGGGCAAGAAACTGACAGATGAAGATGGATGAAGGAGGAAGAAAGAACATCTTTGAGATGTACAGGTAAAGATGGGGAGGCCAGCACCAGCCTGAACGTGGTCAGAGAACAGTACACTATCCAATCATCACTGGTAAGTTTAACCTGGATGTGGGTGAGAAAGGAGGGGAGAAAGATAAGGCTGGAGAAGCAGGCAGGGGACATGGGAGTCATGACTCTTACCCACAGGGGCTGAGGAGCCCTAGACCACATGCTGGAAGATGGGACTATGCCCCATCATCTTCTCATTCCAAGCTCCCTACCTAGCACTCAGTGCGTGTTTTCTATGTGAAAGCTGAATTATGAATTGAAACTTGCAAAGCAGGATGATGACAAGACTGGTGTGCTGTTTAGAAAGCTCCCTCTGGCAGCTGAATGGAGGCTGGCTCAGGGGAGGTCAGGCGGGATGCTGGGAGGCTACTGAGGGGGTGGAGGAGATGACAAAGGCTCAAAAGAGGCCCTGTGGCCACTTCCCTGACCTGTTCCATTTAAGATGTCTTTAAAAATTTTGCTTTAAAGACTTGGAAGAAAAATAAGTACTTGAGAAGTGGAATAAAAACAGGTAAACATAATAATCATCTCACTTAGGTACAACGATCTATAGAGTTTCCAGCCTGCTCACAAACATTAGCTCATCACTACCTTGAGAGGTAGTTATTATCCGCATTTTAGAGATGTGGAGACTAAAGTTCAGAAGTATAGAGGAACTTGCCTATGACCGTGGCACCATTAATGTGGAGGCTTGGGGCAGAACGGTTCTATAGTATCACGCCATCTGCACTTCCCTGGTGGTTTCTAAAGGCCATCAGCCACTCCTCACTCCCTGCAGTTCCGTAAGTGCTCCTGTCTTCCACAGGGAACCCGGGGGCTGAGACCTCTCATACTGCCCACGTGCCCCTGTCTCCGTCGCTGGTAGTGCCTCCATCTGCCCAATCTCTCCCTCCCAGATGGCCGCCTTCTCCCCTCTTGCCCTCTAACACAAAGGCCTGGTGAGAGCCCAGGCAGGCAGGTCAGCTGTTTCTGGCTGATTCAAATGGAAAGAGATCAGGAACAACACTTGGCTTCTCTTCAGCCAGCAGAGCCACAGGCTCTGGAGTCTGAGCTGAGCTGCTGGGCTTCCTTGCTATACACAACAAGGCAGGGCCCTCCACCACTGGAGATTCTGTCTGGGTGCCAGCAAGCGCCACAAGAGGCCAGCTTCTTCAGAGATGAGTTCCTAAGTATGCCAGGAGCTGAGCTCTAGGAGGCACCCCAGAAGTGATGCAAAAACCTTACCCACTGGCTACCCAAGTCAGACAACTATGAGAAAAGGTAACAAAGTGACTGTCTCCCTCAAACAGAATCAGGGACTGTAAGCTTGAGAGAGGCAGACAGCAATGAAAGCTCCACCTGGTATGAAGACATAGGGAGGGCTTGGCAATGACTGCAAAGGAGGAGCCCCACACTCCATAAATAGGCCATTGGGTAACTACGATCATGAACACGGCCCACACATTGGGAATGCTCCTCCTGATAATTCTCAAGAAGAAAGAGGCACGTGTCTCCCCATTAGGCGCAATCTCTGTGCTTTCTGGTGAGGAGTAGAGAGTCTTGCCAGGCATCCAGGCCAGCCTGCTGCCTTCAGAAGCCAAAGGACCCACCATCCCAACGCTACTCACAGACCTTGAGGGGGCTGGGGGATGGCAGAGCAGTGGATAATGTTTTTAGAATCTGTTGCCAATATTTCAAAAGTGAATAGTTTACATAAAACCCCAAATTTGTTTTCCTTTATTTCTTCTATAAACACGATACATGTACACAATGTGCAGGTATGTTTCATAGGTATATGTGTGCCATGGTGGTTTGCTGCACCTATTGACCTGTCCTCTAAGTTCTCTCCTCACCCTCCACTCCCCAATAGGCCCTGGTATGTGATGTTCCCCAATCTGTGTCCAAGTGTTCTCAATGTTCAACTCCTACTTGTGGTGAGAACACACAATGTTTGGTTTTCTGTACCTGTGTTAGTTTGCTAAGGATGATGGCTTCAAGCTTCATCCATGTCCCTGCAAAAGACATGATCTCTTTCCTTTTTATGGCCACATAGTATTCCATGAAAAACCCAAATTTTGACATTACATTAAAGAATATCCCAAGATCTATCTGTTTGCTCCTGCAATCATCCTGTGGCCACAGGTCCACCCAGCCACCCTGGTGAACACAGCCTGTCCAACTGTGCTGATGTTTAAGTTGCCACCCAAAACCATCCCAAGGAAGCAACTGAATTTCTGCTATGTCAACCTTTTTGTGGAGAGGAGGATTCCCCATTCTCCTTTCTCAGTCTCTCCTTGCTAACCTGAGGGACAAACTACTGCCCCATCACCTTGATATAGGATTACTCCACCAAAACTGGAACCTGAAGTTGTGTAGAAGAGAGGTCACATCTTGTTCACATTTATTTTTTGTTCTCCAGCCCACACTGGAGACCCCTCCATTGCCCTAAACCCCACACCAACTGCCCTTCTTAAACTCATCACAGGACATGCCATCTGACCCAACTGCTAACACAGATACATGGCCAGGGCCTTCTGGCCCATGGCACTACTGTGCAAACCCTGCTTCTCTAGGAGGGCAACAAACAGGGTCTAGGGTTAAATCAAACTAAAGAGAAGATCGTCAACTAGGTGCATGACAGGCAGGTCCAAGAAGAACCTTGTAAATTAACAACAGCATGTAACAAGTCCCCGCAGCCATATTTCCCCAATAAATATATACACTATTACTGCTGAGATGCAGACTAGGTAAAAAGACAATTACTGTTGTCAGCTATTAGAATGCTGATAAATTCAGCAGGAATCCCCAAACCATATGGGTCATACAACTGTGTCAGATACACACTAGAAGAGTTTTCTTTTACTTGGGGAAAGGGTGGGGTGAATTCAGTTCTATAGCCAGTCTAAATTACAATTCCTTAATAGCACTCAGAGTGGCAAGATGTTCAGGCCACAAGGAGCACAAGGGAATCAGAACACAGGAGGAATCATTGCCTGCCCCTACTCACTCTGAAGCCTGCTCTCATATAATACTCCTGCTCTTGCTCTCTTCCCTCCCTCCTTTTCCTCTCTTGTGCATGATCTCTCAATCTCTGTCACAGCAGGGGTAGTTAAAATGGCATAATTCTAATTTAATGGCTCTAGTTTAAGACTCTATGCTGAGATAGAAAATTTCAGGTGATGTATCAAACATCTAGAAATGTCACAGTGTGAATTGTGGCTAAAACATGAGCCATGTCTCGTCCATGAGATATTCCCCAGTCCATCCCCGTCGCTGTCTACAATATCTCAAACTGATCATTCAGCCATTCATTCACTTAGTAAACCTCTATTGGGTTTTCTTGGGATGCCACGCTCCGTGCTAGACAAGGGATATCAGGAAAAATAAGGTGTATTCCCTGCCTCGTAGGACTCCTGGTCTGGTGGGGGAGGCATCCAGGAATATTCTCTTACAGTGCTCTGTGATGAGTGCACGCTGTGGGGGTGGGGAAGTACTAAGGTATTCACCCTTCATTATAATTTATGGAAAGACATTGAAGGAGTTTAAGCAGGGAGTGACATGATTATTCATGTAATTGAGTAAATTAGATGTCAAGAAAGCACTGTTCTGTCCACGATATTGTTAGTTGGATTGTCATACAACTGGCAGCCCCCTTTCTAGCCTTGCTTTATTTATTGGAAATCTGTGATGTGTAATGTGACAGGTTGGCCATAAAAATGTCTAATCACTAGCCATGTCTTTCAGCTTTGCATGAAAATGGCAAATTCTGCTTAATGTTCCTGGACTCCTTTACAGTCTGATTAATTGCACTAGATCCAAATTATAAGAAATAGAAGAGGCAATGGGAGAGAGAATTAAGACTGTTCACAAAGGGCCTCTTCCTCGAATGGGAATTATCTTTCAAATGTGCTTACAAGAGTCCAGGTTAACCATGCTGAGGCTGCTGTTCTGTGAGGTATCCTGGAGACCCCTGAGCAGACACAGTATCGGCTTCCTCCTGGAGAAGCAATGGTTACCCCGAACACAGCCAGCCCTCGTCAATTTGTTATAAGACGTTGTCCCTTATTCTTAGGCATCAGGTGAGGCTCAGAACAAACAATGTACCAGAGGGAAAACAAAGAGGTAGGACCAGAAAGCCAAGAAATTTACAACAAAAAGGATCCACTCCACAGGGGAACAAGAGCAGATGCAAGTAACAGGGGCGGAGGGAAGGGCAATTTTACCACCCCTGTGTCACCACAGGGAAACACAGCATCCTATGCTTCCTATGAAGCTATCCGGCTACCACAAGGCTCCATCTGAGAGCCTCTGGATGAGGGAGAGATTAAAAATGACCCTTGTTTAGGGGCTAGAACATCCCAGTAGAACATAATGCCATTTACAGTACTATAAAGACTGAGGGAAGAGCAGAGCCTGTTTGGATATACTGTGGTAGAGGAGATGCTTGGAAATCCCAGCAGAGAGGTCTAAGGACAAAGGGGAACTATGTGTTTGCAGTGAGTGAAGAGACTAGGCTGGAAGTCAGTCTGGGAGTCATCGGTGTCTAGATAGAATTCAAAGTCCCAAGATTGGTTGAGTTCACCCAGAAAGCCCTGGAACATGAAGTGCAATGCTCTCAAAAAATAAAGGCAATAGTAATGACAGTAAATAATAAGTAATGAATATTGTCATAATTATTATTTTGGCAAAGAGGCAGAACAGCAACCCCACATCTACTTGGTCTGTCTCTGGAAACTGAATCCACTTTGAGCTAGGTGCCAGGAGCTCCAGAGTTTGCTGTCCTTTCACCTCACTCCATTGCCTGGGGACCTCACCTGCCAAACCCCTCACTCTCTTACCCCAGGTGCCCTCCCAGCCCAGAAAATCAGCCAAATTGACTCATTTACTGCTCAGATTATGAAAAGTACCCACCTGCCTAGACACAGTGGCATGTGTGCAATAAAAGCAAGAGAGCAGCAATGTTATAAATAAGTGATAGTCTCTTCGTTAGGTCCCGAGCTGTAATCATCACCCAGCTGCAGCTCAGGGAACCTCATCTCTCTCTCCCTCATCCAGAGGCTCTCAGATGGAGCCTTGTGGTAGCCGGATAGCTTCATGGGAAGCATAGGATGCTTCAGGGAACCTGAGGTGCAGCTGGCTTAAAAGGCCATATGTAATATTGTTTTAGTGACAAGGTATTCTTGTGGCTCCCCTCTAGCATATGCTTTTCTAATCTCTACTATATTATGAAGCTGAGACCTTTCTCAGAGTGCGGTAACCCATGGTGAAGGACCCACAGGCTACTCACCCCAGGGACCCGAGGGACACCCAAGGTATTAGAGAGACAGTAGCCAGCCTGGTGTAAGGGACCAAGCAGGGGCTAGAAAGACAAGAGAAAGCTTTGGGACTCCACTCTGCCTCTTATGCCATATAAACGAGACAAGCTGCTCAACTTTTGTGAGCCTCAATTTCCACACACAGCATAAAAACAGGAAGACATGGTGAAGAGGGAGCCGATACTAAGTACTTTGTACTGGAAACTTGGTGATTCGTATTTCATTTAACCCTCACAACACTATGTGCAGTAGGTATTTTGTCCCCATTGTGTTGACAGAACTTCTGAATCCTATTCAGCCTATGGCTGGGGTTTTCGGAGGCTGGGTTATCCAGCATGTCACAGTTGATATCAGGCTGTGCTGCCAATCTGGGGCAGCATTACATAATGGCAGCATTCATGATGCTGGTCTCCGTCCAGGGTCCAGCAGGATACATAATTTGTTGTGTCTGGTTTGGTCCCTGGGCAAAAGAGTCAGTTCTCTCTTGGCCTTTCTAAGTGGGCTTCTGAATATTCCCCGGGTGATGCCAGGGAAACACCCCTTTGTGAACTAGGGCTACTTCCTGCTTTGCTCTGCTATCTGGGGCTAGAGGATGGTGTCCTCTCTGTTCATGCCCCGATTAAATATACTCAGAGTGGAAAGACTAAGGTCTATGCTTTCCTGACAACCCCGCCCTGACCTTATGAACTCTGCCCATGGTGCCTTCCTTGCTCAGATGAGATGGTCAAAGATCCTGCTCATTAGATCTAGATGTGAGCTGAAGTTCTTATGCCTCTCTCTGTACTGTTGGCTATCCTCGGGAAGGCCCAAGCTCACTTTCTCTCCCACATAAACCCAGCTCACTCTCTCAACATCCGCTGCAATGGACCCATCTATGCCAGCCAACCAAAAGCAAACCCAAGCACTAACCACTCTCTTACGTAACCTTACCTGATTTGCCTGCTTATCTGCTCTTTGTCTGTGCTCTGTAAAACGCACAGACCCAGTGTTCACAGACCTACAGTGACTCGAGGACACCCTTGCATGTGAGCCCCATAAGTTAAAAAGAATGCTTACCCAAGGTCTGCTGTGTTTGTCCCCACACCTGTTTGCCAACTCTATTTGTCATTATAAATACTTAATTTAATTAAATATTAATAAACCAATAAAGTATGAATGTGAAAAGAAAGAGCTGTGGCTTCTATGACAATAAATTGAATGCTTTGGAAAGACACAACAAATACAAGTTGCTTAAAAAAAAAAACCTGCTATCACTTTTGTATAGGGTAAGACAAAGCTAAAAGATTAGAAACAAAATGTCATTAAAAATCTAGCTGAGTTTGCAATCAAATTGCTTTAGAGTCCTAAAGTTCTTGTTCCATTAAAAGGAGCTAGAGGTGGAAATTGCAGAGGGTGTGTTTCAGATGACCAGAGTTGATTGGCCTCCAACCACTCAGTCAACCGCGGCATCACATCCCCTTGACCTCAGCGAATGGTTCAGCATTCGACATAGGCTTAACTCTCCCAGAGTCCATCCAAGGGCTCTTCCTGGGAGTGCATGAACAAAAACTCTTGCTACTATTTCCCACTGAATTCCCCCTGGAAGGTGTAGTCCCAGGAAGCAGCTATCATGGTGAGATCTTGCAGAGTCTATTGAGAATGGCATCAACCCAGAGAGAGTAACCAACAGAGATGCAGCAAGAAACCAGATCCATGGCACTGTTTAGCCCTCCTGGTACACTGTTCATAAATGCCCTGTTTGCTTAACCCAAGTGGGTTGGGATTTCTATCACCTGCCTGGCTTTTTCTTCTCTAAAAACTCCCTTCCAGCCGGGCGTGTGGCTCACACCTGTAATCCCAGCACTTTGGGAGGCTGAGGCGGGTAGATTGCTTGAGGTCAGGAGTTCAAGACCAGCCTGGCCAAGATGGTGAAACCCCCATCTCTACTAAAAATCCAAAAAATTAGCCAGGCATGGTGGTGCTTGTAATCTTAGCTACTCAGGAGGCTGAAGCAAGAGAATCGCTTGAACCTGGGAGGTGGAGGTTGCAGTCAGCCGAGACCATGCCACAGCACTTCAGCCTGGGTGACAGAGCAAGACTCCATCTCAAAACAAAAACAAAAACAAACAAAAAAAATCCTCCCTTCCAGTTTTGCTTCCTAGACTGTTTCTCTTCCCCCTCCTCTTTCTCTTCCACATCAAAATCATCACAGCTAACACTATTGTAACACCATCTAATCCTTTCAACAACCCTGTGAGGTATCACTGTGAGGAAACTGAGGCACAGAAATGTTAACTAGCTTGCCCAAGGCCACAAAACTTGTAACAGGCAGAGATAGGATTTGAACCCAATTACTCATGTCTCAGGTAAGAGCTTATCAGGCCCTGCAGGCCTAGAGCCTCAAATGCACCAAGTGGCAGTGGCACAGGATGGCCGTGGGCATAGCACGATAGCAAGGCCCACTGTGTGGATTCATTATTTTCCCATCAGGAGGTCCCTATTGTGCCTTGTGCAAATGTCTGTTATTGTATAAGCCACAAGTGTACATTATCCATTATTTGCCGGCTTTTCCCCCCATTATTTGGTGCACAAATTGAAGCCAGGAATATGTCCTATTATTTCCTATCTGCATTTCCAGAACCTGACACATAGTAGGTCTCAATAAATGTCTACTGAACTGAACTGTCAGGCTCGCACTCAGTATTCCACTTCTCAAGCCCTCCAAGATCCTTTCCCTTTTCAAAGATCAGCTTCTCCGTGGCCTCTCCCTGGTGTGCCTGGAGATTAAGATCACCCCCTCCCCTGGCATAAGCACCTTACTTCCTCTCTCCCATCTCACCTTCCAAACCATTTTTCCATCTTGGAAAAAACATAAGATCCTCTATATTCCTTGTAACCTTCATTGCACATTACAGCAGCAACACTTGGGGGTAGTTCATTTTCTCCAAACTACTCTGTGGTAACTGAGGGTAAATTACCACCCATAGGGCAGTGGTGCCCCTGTCTATGGCCTTAGCGTCCAAACAGCTGAGCTTTATGCATGAGTGATTAACTGATAAAAAATGGTAAGAGCCTCCTCTCAGTTATGCATTTTAAGTTAAAATATAACTCTTTGATAGAGCAGCCAACCAGAGATCTTAAGTAGCATTAATCATGTCCACATTTAAGAATCTGATATATAATTTAAGAACAAGAGGCAAAGAAAGATAAGCACTTAAGTACAATTTGGTATCTTTTCATTAAACCTTAACTCATCCATCAGACTCATCTAACCCTAGTCTTCTCTGCTGGCTGCAGTGGAATCTGAGTTCCTCCTTCAAATCTCCTTGAACTTCATGTTTAGAGGTCTTTACTTACTGTCCTCAGAGTATACCCTCTGCTGGTTCCAATTCTCTCCCAATTCTCCCAGTTCCTTTTCCATTACATACTGAAGAAACTGCTGGTTCCAGAGCCCATGAGGTGGGAACTCTAGCACACAATTCCCACAGCGTTTCCCTCAATGACCTGGGAGACCAGTCTACTCTGCAATTCCAAACTTCAAGTGAACTGCCAAGGCAAGTAACAGGAGCTGAGGGAGGTGGAGAACAGGAACCTCCATCCCTAGCATAAGTCAAATTGGAATACAATCTTGAACTCATTTGGTATTTTTTTCTTCAAGACTCTTCCCCATCCCACTTTCCAGCACCAGGTTGAAGCTGGAGTCATGTCTGTCTTCTTACCTCTAATAGCCAGTCCACTGCTATTAAGGCCTGTTGCTTCCTCCTTCCCCAGGCCAAATGCACCTCACACTCCCTGTAACCTGCTTGTTCCTCCCACCTAGGCCCTTGGGCTGCCCACTGGAGCTTCTGAAGCAGCCTCCTACCTGGCCCTTGCCCAGCTCCTACATGCTCCACTCCATCTGCCCAGCATGTCCTGATTAACTGCAAAGAGACCCACTGGGATGGCACCAACCCCTGTACTGAGCACAGTGCAAACGCTGATTCCATCATCTGAGAAGTGGGGTGTGAGGTACGACATAGGCAGAAAATGAGAGGGAGAGTAAAACCTCCCCTAAATGAATAACTTAGAAAGACATCCACACATGGTGTTTTAGAAGGGAGAATAAAGGTCTCTGTCCACTAGAATCAACTGTAACTGAATGAAAGCCATTCCTAAGACTCATGAAGGAACATGCCCCACAAGAGGGACTAGCCCACACCTAGAGTATAAAAAGAAGCTTCTCTCAGGCAATTGGGTTGTGGCCCTCCCAGCACTGCCACCCCCTCCCATCTATACACACATACACTGCCCGTTCTCAGTGGAAGGGATCAGCCCCCAGGTATCTGGTGACACAATGGGCTGCTCAGTGTGCTCAATGGCCACAGGCTGGCCCATGCAGTTCAGACTCCTACCTACCAAAGGCCTTCTGAGGTTGATTTTCTGCCCTTATGGAGTTTTCTAAGAGATATGCGGGCAAGAGGGTATCTGTCCCCTTTAGCAGTTCTGCTCCCAGGGTGAGGAACAAACAGAGCCAGGTCCATATGTGAATCTCTGGGAGCCTGGAGTGTGTGCCTCTATCCTGGAGAGAAGGATCTGTCTTCCACATGCTGATGAAAACAAATTTGTTTCATCAAAGTGGTGAAGTGCCTTGGTAAATATTGCTACGTGTCCTGCAAGAACATAGCTAAACACCCTGCCAGCTGCCCAGGGTTCCTCCTTGGCATTGGAAACCTGAAAAAAGTCAGCAAGGGCTTTGGAGTGGACAGACCAGGCCCCACCTCTATTCCAAGTTCTCCCCGTACCCTCACTCCAGCAGTGGCCAATGACTCAAGACAGCTTCCCAGATGACTCTAGGACCTTAGGAATCTCACAGAGCTTGACCATCAGGAACGGGCAGCGGGCAGCAGGCAGCAGGTACTGGGCATGAGAGAAGTGGACACTGCCTGTGAGCAGTTTTCTGGAGTCTTGGATCCTCTTAAGCCCACTTCTGAGAAGTAAAGAGCCACACCGGTTCCAGCCAACAGCAGTCAGTACTCCTTGAGTGACTCACTCTTTGTCACATATAATTGCATTCAAAATTTCAAATTTTGATAAAGTTAAATTTCTAAGTTATTTTCACCATATCTTCCACATACATCTGGAAAGAGGAAATGACAAAGGAGGTAAACCGAAGCAGACTTTAGCTGCCAGTCCACCTTTCCCAGACTCTTGCCTACTGTCCAGGGCTGACCTTCCCTGCGACCCGGGCATCAGGACAAGGGCATTAAGACAGGGGCAGGCAGCCTCTGCTTACCCTTCGCTCTGGCACAGGGCTGCCAACCCCTATTCCTTTCCCATTAATCACCTGCTCAGAGATTACTTATTTTTAATAAGTCCCAATGAGAAATCTCCTGCCACCTTTCTCCAGATAACTTAGCTTCTTAACTTCCCCATAATGTATGCAACATAATGCATACATTATGTTGAACCATATGAATTTCCCAATATCCAACACTTTTAACCTTTTAAAATGGCAATTTCAAATGGCTGAACCTAATACAAGCAAATATGAATAAAGAGTCTTAATTACTCGCTTTTTCATCCAAAAGGTAAGGTATTAAACACACTGTTTTGCATCTTGCTTGTGTGACTTAATTCATCTTGGCAATCTTTCCAGTCAGGTCATTGAGAGTTTCCCTTTCTTTCTTTTTTTTTTTTTTTCTTTTTAAACAGCTGCAGAGTATTCTTCCATTGTGTGGATGTTCCGTTTTATTTAACCAGTTCTATAATGATAGACATTTGGGCTGTTTCCAATCTTTTGCCATTATAAATTATGCTGTAGAGAATTATCTTGAACATAATTTTGTACAAGTATATCTGTAAGATATATTCCTAGAAATGGAACATCAGGGTCAACGGGTATATGTATTTGTAAATTTGACAGATATTGCCAAAAGGTCCTCATTAAGAACTGTGCTAATTTATACTCCCACTAGTGATGTATAAGAGTCCCCAAATCAGTGATTCCTAGCATTTTCCTTTAGATCAGTATTTCAATGTGCAGGTTGTGGCTCATTACTGAGACATGAAATCAATTTCATGGTTGCAGTTAGTACTTTTCAATGCAATAAAATAAGGAAGTTTATAATAGAATCAAAGGAGAACAAAATAGAAAATACCACATTGAATTACATGTAGAAAGGGTAAGCATTGTTTTGGGAATTTTGTTTCAGATACATATATATCTATCCAGAAAACAATTCTCTCTCTCTCTCTGTCACACACACACACACACACACACACACACAAGTGAGACAGGATCAAGATGCATATGTTTTACTATAGGTCATAGTAAAAAAATTTTGAAAACCAGTCTTAGATCTTGAACCTTTTCGAAAATCTGAGGAAAACTGTAGAAATTCTTCATGGCAAATTCACTGACACACAGAGCATCTCAGTTCCCTGACCTCTTGGAGGCCTATTCAGGGACCCCGGTCTGGAGCATATACTGAGTGGTGGATGTGACCCACTCCGGGACAGACCTGTGGGCTGTATTCACATCCCCTATGCCAACCCAGGCTGGCAGGGAATCAGTATTGCAGAAACATCTGCTGCGCTGAAGAAACAAACAAACTATGCCACCCCCTGACATATTGCCTCCCTCTTTTTCACAGCCATGATGAGATTGTCCCCAACTTGCTGCAATATTTTGGTTGTTAAGGAAAGCAAGTAGAAAAGGGTTTCAGAAAAGCAAAAGCAGGAAAAGGTTTTGGAGAGATAAAATAATTCATTTCCCTCCTTCAGGTTTACTGATGTCTTTTTACTCTGAGTCTATGGCTTAGTAGAGAAATAGAACTATTAAGAAAAGGAGAGAAAAGGGGAGGGAGGGAGAGAGGGCAAAACAGAATGAGACGGAATTGCCAGTCAGACCTGAGAAAAGGTTTAGAAAAGGCAAAGGCCAGCAGGAGAGCAGAAGGGGTTTACAGAGGCAAGAATGTGTGTACACAGGTATCCAGACAGAGGGAAGGCAAGCTGCCTCTTGAAGGAAGAACACAGGGCAGCCCCTTTCTGAAGTCAAGAACACTTCCACATGGCCTGGAATGAGATCCCTGGCCTTTGGGAACCTTCTCCCAACACTAGGATGGCTACACATGTTTCAGAACCCATAAAACAGGGGATGAAAAGAAAGGAGATGAACAGAACCCCACACAAAAACCATGAATTGCAGTGGTGGCTCAGAAGAGAGGCCAGTGGAGGCACATAAAAAATACAAAGGCCCCATGCTAGGGAGCAGGGTAGCAGCTGAACTATTGTCTATTTTTCTTAGAGGAGAGAGGACAGGATGTGCTGCTTTCCTGAGAGCATTTTTCCAATGAGACAGCTGTCCGTCATCCTGACACTGGCGAGGATGCTGATTTCCCACCCCTCCATCCCTGAGCCCCACCATCACCAGTCTCCCTGATGAAAATTACTGTGAGGCTGTGAGGAGGATGTAGCCAAGTTTCCCACTTTTATTATCTGCTTTAACTCCCCAGGAGCCAGGGCTAGAAAGCAATCTGGGGCATAGGAGGAAGCTGGACATGACAGGATGCCAGCATGGCAGGCCTGGCTTTCCTTAGCTCTACTTTATATATGAAACTGGATATGAAGATGCAACATTAGCAAGAAAGAAGAAGCCATGCTTAGCAGGCTATACCACCTGTTCTATTTCAGGCTCTGTGGTAAAAGAGCAAATGAAAAAAGGTTGAGTTTCTTTCTAAAAACTTGCTCCAAGAGCCCTGAAGTAATAGCTACCATTCCCCCAAACCAAGTATCGTAAAAGACTATTAAGTCTTTGAAAACCTAGCACCAATACTGATTCTCCTTTTACCTAATTTCCTCCTCCTTTTGTTCCTGGTGGCACTTGCTGCCACTTAAGGGCACTGGGTTTAAAAGAAAGTGTACATGAGGCTATTGATTTACTCCTAAGAACTTTCTGCTCACGAAGCGAGCTTGCACCAGGTAGGCAGGAGCCCAGGTCATAGCCTCATGATCCCAGCCTCTCCCCAACCCCCAAGGTGGGAAGTTCTGGGCACAGATCAGAGGGTCTCTTTCACACACTTTTCCTGTTGAGATAGAACTCTTAGAAGAGTAACATATTCTAAAAGTTTGAGTTGATGACTATAAAAAATGTATCAGCAAAGGTCAACTGCGATCCTTAAAAATACACAGTCTACAACACAGGAAAGATGCACATTAATCCTATTTCATTTTTCTTTTTTTTTCTTTTTTTTTTTTTTTTGAGATGGAATTTTGCTCTTGTTGCCCAAGCTGGAGTACAATGGCATGATTTTGGCTCACTGCAACCTCTGCCTCTCAGGTACAAAGGATTATCCTGCCTCAGCCTCCCAAGTTGCTGAGATTACAAGTGCCCGCCACCATGCCCAGCTAATTTTTGCATTTTTAGTAGAGACAGGGTTTCACCATGTTGGCCAGTCTTGAACTCCTGATCTCATGATCTGTCTGCCTCTGCCTCCCAAAGTGCTGGGATTACAGGCGTGAGCCACCACACCTGGCCAATTAATCCTATTTCTTAACTTAAACTCTGACGTATACAAATAAATTTCATTGGATGGTACATAAGTAGCCGCAGTATGATGCAAAACAGGCCAGCTCAGACCAGCAGATACACAAGAACAATGAGAAGATGCACCTAACAGGGCCTTGGGGAGCACTGAGACCAGGGACAGCTTTAAAGAAACGTTTTTATTCCTTGCAGTAATTTACCAGTTAGCTAGAAAACTGTGTGGCAGAAGATAGAAGCTGTGTGCATAGTGTATGCACAGGCATGGGGGAAGATGAGAGAAGGCAGGTGGGAGAACCCAGGTGTCATGAGGCCACGCGGTCAAGGGAAACCAGGATCCACCCCACTTCTGTCCAGGAACCCCTGTAGGAAAGCCACACACACAGAGTGGTTTTCAGAAAAGCCACACCGCTGAGGATGGCCCCAAACTCCACTGGGCAAAAGGGAAGAAAAAGCAGCACCCACACGTCTGTGTGGCTTTGAGTCAAGATGACTGTCAGGTGTGGCATACAAGAAGCCCTGTGTGTCACATACAGTCTTTCTTATACCAGTCCTCACAAGGATAGCCCCTGTGGGCTCCAGGAGGAGGAAAGGGAGGGTCACAAACTGTGCCATGGGGCTGGAGGACACAGCAAAAGGGATGTTTTGTTCCCAGGGCCCCGGGCCAGCACGGCGACCAAGGCTGGATCTTCCAACCCTGAGCAGCACTGGCTGCTGCTTGTTAGGAGCACTTTAATTAGTGCTTTAATTGATGATATATTTTAATTAGTGTTTCGATTTAATTAAAGTTTTACTCTGGGTGTTTTTCTTTTTTTTTTTTCTTTTTGAGCTTACAAGATTTGAACAAAACAAAGAATAATAGCTTGTTTAGAAAAATAAATCCATGACCAAGCAGGCTTGTACCTCCAGGGAAAGAACTGTGTTTGGACATATGTAAGTCTGTTTTAGGGCTCCATGAAGACAGACTATGGACACCCATGCACCCATGGAATACCCTAACCTGTTTGGACCCAACTCAAATTGCTCTGTCTCTCTCCCTGTCCCTCTCCATCATCTCCCACCAGCTCGAAACCTGCACCAACTGTTCCTGCCTCCAAACAGCTGCCCAGCAAGTCAGGTGCTTCTCCCAGCCCTGAGCCCAGCACTAGATGCCCAGGGGGCTTTGCCCACGGGCTTCACCATCCCACTTCCCTCACCTATGATGCTTGGGAAGATCTGGGGATCTGAGAGCTAACTGAGCACAGGGTACAGGAAAGCCAAGATCAAGTTCCCAGGAATCACTGTATGACAAAGCCCTGCCTTCAGGCCTTCATGGGAGGCTGCTAAGTTCATGTGTGTCAGGACTCCTCTTCGCCCCTCCAAAATGAATACCCAGGCTTGACTAAGAGCAGAGGCTTGAGGACCATATAACACACAAGCTATTCTTTTTTTAACTTAAATTTTAAGTTCCAGGATACATGTAAGGACGTTCAGGTTTGTGACATAGGTAAACATGTGCCACGGTGGTTTGCTGCACCTATCAACCGGTCACCTAGCTGTTAAACCCTGCATGCATTAGCTACTTGACCTGATGCTCTCCCTCCCCCACCCCAAACAAGCTATTCTTTCAGCCTAACAGTACTGAACACATTTTCCCATCTCTGTGGGGTCTGATTTCTCCTCCCGTTTCCTTATCATCCCTCTCGCTACCTCACACTCCCCCACCCCTTGCCCCAGTCCCTTCCCTAACTCTTTCACACACTTTTTCCCCAGCTTAATTTTCTTTTCTGGAAGCTGGCATGACTTTCCTTATTCTGAAATCCATTTGCCTCCTCTAGCTGGTACTGCAAATTCTCTAAGTCTGGTTGCTCAAAGTCTCAAGTCCACACTTGGAGGCTCACTGCCTCCCTACCCATTCACACTCCCTCCTCATCCCGCAAACTGTGGAGTCCACACCACTGTGCCAGAAAACAGGCCTGCCAAGATTGTCTCCTGGCTGCTGCTCTCTCCACCCCTGGCCATCTTGGCCACATCAGATGTACTCAGCTGCTTTCTCTTTAAATGTCCTGGCCCTTGACAACTCTTGAATGGCATTATCATCTTTCTATTTGGTATCTCTTCACTTTTCCTGCCCCCCCCCGACCCTAATATCACTCTGTACATATGAGCCTTCACCCTGCCCCATTCCTCACCACACTCACGCCCTTAGCACTATGATTCCAACATCTGTAGACCTAGCCCTGCCCTCTAACTGGTGTTCCAATGCCCCAGCTTCCTCCCGGGGCCCTCTTCTTCCCTGCACTCTTCCAATCACTGCATTTCCCATATCCCGGCAATTACTAAGTGCTTCTTAGAGAAACACACATAGTAAAACAAACTATGCAGCAAACACATGCAAATGAAACAGTGAACCTTGCATCACTACTTCCACCTATTAAATCTTGGGATGAGGCAGGGTGTATTGGGGGTTGCAATGGCTCACGAGAGACTCTAATGTCACTCACAGGACAGCACTGAGAAATCTTTTTTTAAAGCGTAAAGTGGAGTTGCTTCTTATGCCAGTGTTAGGGTGGAAGGTGCATATAGTCAAAACTGCCCTTGAAAATCCCTAAGGAGGGCACTGTGCTGGAGACAATGTGTCATCTTTCCATGTCTCCAAGCAGCCTGGAAACAGATGGCCCCTCTCCTTGGCTGGGTACCAGATGAAGCAGTTGGTCTACACTTAGGTGCCAGAGAACACGAAAACCACGTATCTTTAACACAAGAGTCCTTAACACTGAGTGTGGCGGAGATGCTCCCAGAATGGGAGGCTGGCTGAGGGGTCCGCAGGTCCCTGTGCCCCTTTCCCAGTATGTGTGTGTGTGTCTGCGTGTGTGTGTGTCCATCCCTTCTCTTTTGTTAGAGCTGAATATGACACAGCTCTGAACTTGCAATGGCTAAAAGGTATTCAAAAAAATATACAATCTTCAGTGTTTAGCAAAAGAAAAAGCCATATGAAAAAGGACAAAATACGTTATTTATTTCCAGTTTCACAAAACTAGGAAATAGTTAAACATTATATAACCACTTGATGGGCTGTTACAAAGACATCAAAAAATGAAAATTATAGGTTATATAAAGCAAAGAGAAGATTAACAACAGAATGATGAAGAGAATAAAGGCAAGATACCAAATTATGATTGCAGCCATATAAATTTGTATGCACATAGAAATTTATACAATTTGTGGAAGAGGAGTCACACAAAATGAGTTTAGTGATTTTCTAACCAAAATCATTAACCTAAAAAGGACAAACAAAAGTAACTGCTTGTTAATTGGATGAATGATTGCTCTTGGGTAAGAGAAATTCAAAGTCCAAATGGGGCAGCTGGCAGGCTCCATGAGGACAGAAGTCAGGGTCTTGAAGCTCAGAGGGAAGATGCGACGAAGCCCTGTGACTAGTCACTGCAGATTCCAGTGGAAGGCTCAGTGGGGCTTCAGCCAGGGGTTTGCGGACACCAGGTTTCATAGAGAAACACCCTGGTTTGAGCCCTCTAGAGATCCCAAGTCTGAGACCACTGGACCCAGATCAGGACCCAGACCTGCTACACACCTTGGCCAGAATGGACTTGAACAAGCTAGAAATCTCCTACTGATCTCAAGTTGACATCCAGCAGGATGGCTGTGCGGGTAAGGGAAACTCGAGGTGAGTCTCCCTTAAGCCTCCTGGTTAACTGACCCTGAGACCATGTTTACAAGGAACTCTTCTCCGCTGGTTGGTCACCATCACACAGTGAGATCAAAGGAGGTGCAACTACAGAGACAAGGAGCAAAAAAAATACAATATCACACGTCCCTGTGTCAGAATCTAAACCAGTTAACTGCGAGATCCCGATAAGAAGGGCTCAAGAAACCAGGGAGAAGTCCAAGGTGTTTTTCCACCTCTTGGAAGTATATAGAAAAAAGGAAAAGTCCTATAAACTGGGGAATAAATCTCCCTTAATTCCTGCTTCCTTTGGTCCATCTATCTCAGCTCACTTCAGTCACCATGTGGGCAGGGCAGCTGTGATATAAGCGCTTTTCATCATATGTGGTAGTGTGGCAGAATCACCTCAAGTCCCATCCAGGGACTCTCACTCACCCAGTGGGAAGGGGCCCAGTCTCTTCAGCAAGTGCCCCTGCAGGACTCTGCCAAGGCAGGCTGGGCTCTGGGGACCCACTGTGGACTGTCCTGCCTGGAAAGTCTGGCCAGCTGGCCTTGGTTCCAGCTGTGTCACTGACTCTGGTCAGTTCCTTCCCTGCTCCACCTTAGTGTCCTTAGCAGCAGGACAAGTGGATTTGACCAGCTCCAAAGGGTCTATCATTTCTTTGGGGGCTACAGAAAGCATCTCTGCTCTGGAAAGGCTGTTATTTCCAGCAGCCTTTCCAGAGCAGAGATGCTTTCTGTGGCCCTTTCTGGAGGTGATTTGGCACTCAGGTTACATAAGCTCCAAGCTCGTTAATTTACATTGCGGCTGCTCTGTGGGCTGCTGATGGAAACAGATTTTAAATCATCCCTTGCCATGTTGAGTGCAAACACACCATCACTTCCCTGCCTAACATGCCAGCCATCAATGAGACCCCATATTTAGCAGATGTTCGGCAGTAATTACCTGGACATCAGATACGTTCCCCCTGTTTACTCAGCTATGGCAGCCCCACACACCCTCCCATGTGCCACTGCCAGTGCTCACAGACACACATACAAAGCGTCGGCATTAAGTCTTACCACATAGGGGACCAAGTGAGCATTTACAACGGAAATAAAACAGGCTTCTCGGGGCCCCAAGCAAGGAGTACATATCACCCCAATCTACAGGAGCATTCTGGAGATAACAGCGATGATGATGATGATGATGATGATGATGATGATGGGACAATAAAATATGCCATTAAGAGGAAGAGAAATAAACAGTCCTCAACCTGAAAGAGTTCTTAAATCTTAGGTGGAGACTATCACAATCTATGAACCTCTGGAGGGCTTCCAGGAAGCCTGCTAAGGTGGTGCCATCCTTCATGAAATCACCCCCACCAGGTCAGACCCACAGCTTGTGGTAACAGGGGGGTTGACTCATGCTAACAACATTCACAAAGGCTGATGTGTAAACCAAGATGCCAATGTGTTTCTTACGAATGAAACTAGCACTTATCCAGGTAGCCAGAATACCTACTTAGGTTCACTAGCACATCCCTCTCCCTGTAGACCAGCTGCATGGCGGTTTGCATTATCCAACAGAGACAGGGAAATAAAGGATAACATTTAAAGATTTAGTGGCACCAGGCTCCAGTGGGCTGCGCCTTCATCTGCACCCTTGGGATGTACTAGGTGTCGCTTTGGGACAGGTGCTTGGGGGAAGCACTGCCTCCCAGCACGGTCCTGGGGTGGGCACTGCCAGTCTTTTTTTCTATCCCCGTGAGTAACCACCCTCACCCCCAATCAGTCACAGTACCCACCAGACCCGACTTCCATTCCCCTGCTCAGAGGCACATGCCAAGCTGGAATCTGCACAGGGGAAGCTGCTGAGTGGACTGGAGTGGGCATGAACCCCGGAGCTGACATCCTCAGCATGTCAGTGGCCCATACACATCCTGGCGAAAAGGGGGATCACACCAACCTGACTTGCCTGTAATGAAAGTAGGAACCAAGACCTGCAAGTGTGAGGCAGCTAGCAGGAGGAGCTCAGGCTCAGGGAAGACACGAGACAGCACTGGGACAAGCAGAGAAAAGGAAGGAACTCAGATGGAAGAAGAGTTACTGAGAGGAGTGCAGATGCCAGTGGGGAGCAGACAAGGGCTGAGCACAAGGAAACTCCAAGGCACATGCTGGCTGTGGGGCCAGCGCTTGGCCTCCCAGGACCCTGCCCTAGTTGAGCTCTCCACTGCCCTGCCCTGCAAGGCTGGCTCACTTAGCTTTCCCTGGTTTCCCGGCATCAGGCCCTTTCCACAACATCCCACCCTGGTCTCCTGAGAAGGTCTCAATTCGCACAACCAAAAGAACCTGCCTAAACACTGCCTCTGGAAGGATACATACCTTCTTTAGATGCATGTTATGCAGTAGAAATTCACACAGTTCAGTGAGATGTGCAAACGGCACACCTTCCTTCTTTTCTTTTTTTACAACCTTCCTCCTTGTCTAAAACAGTGCTGTCCAATAGAAATAGAACACAGATCACATAGAAATTTTAAAATTTTTAGTCACATTATTAAAGTAAAAGAAGGTGAAATTAATTTTAATGATTTAGTTTACTTATTCCATTATGTCCAAAGTATCACTACTTAAAGATGTAATCAGACTAAAAATTACCGAGATATTTCATTGTTTTTTTCATGCTAAGTCTTCAGAAGCAACGGTGCATTTTACATGGACAGCACCTCTCAGTTGGGATTAGCCACATTTTAGTTGCTCAGCAGCCATATGTGGCTGGTGGCTACCGTATTGGGTAAAACAGTTCTACGATTTGTTTCTTGTTCATCAGCCTCCAGCTCTATTGATGGCAGAAAGAAATATACTGTAAAGTTTTTCAAAATTCAATTCTTTCCCGTGAAAAAGAGTCTCTTTTCAGATGTACTCAGAATCATTTTCTCTCTCTCCTATAACCTCAAGGAGTGGGGTGCAGGAAAGCCTAGCTATCTTCATGGTGGGGAACATGAGCTGTGGCTATCTGCTCCTGCCCCCACCCACACTGAGGGGAGGCTGGGCTGCCTGGTTCATTGGGCCACGGGGTGCCTAGACACTGCTACCTTGCTCCCCATGAAGTCCCACTCCAGGCCTGGTCCTGTCTGCTGGTGTTCTCCACACACCCACACCCATAAACCTGTCTAAAGGCCTCAAAGCCCATGACACCCCACCACCTTTCCCAACCCCAAGGTGGGGTGCTGGGACACTAGCACTCAGTTCCACCCTTGCCTTCCTCTCCTGCTTTCCACCTGCCTCCAGGAACCAGAAGGCATCCTTATTTGTATTCCTGTGTGGGCCCTGGAGCCTCATGGATTAAGGGTGCTGTCTATAATCAGGACACCTGATTTGGGATCCTGATTCCACCCTTTAGTAGCTACATGACCTTGAGTAAGTTACCTGACTCCTCTCTTCCTCCATGTGATCATCCATAAAATGGGTATAATATTGTGATATCCATAAAATGGGTATATTATGAGCCCTAGTTGGAGGGCTCAAGTAAGGCGGACTCCTGGGAGGCCAAGCGCCGGCCCCACAGCCAGAATGCACCTCAGAGTTTCCTGGTGCTCAGCCCCTGTCTGCTTCCCACTGGCATCTGTACTCATAGGGTTCCTTTGTGGATTGAATGATGAAAACACATAGAACACTCAGCAGAGTGCCAGGCACCATATGAGGGCACAATAGCATGAGTTATTGCAGTGGGAGAGAAGCTTCTTTAGGTCCTAGCTTTCTTTTTTCCCTGCTCTGGGGCATATTTCCTCCCCCTATTCCCAAGGCATCATTGGTGGAAGGACTACAGAAAAGAAAACAGCCTACAGATATTGAAAAAATTCATCAGAAGGAATTTCTAAAATATCATCCCCATTATAGTTGGTACTCAATCAGGTTACGACTCAGTCTGCACCAGGAGCCATCTTGCTGCTTTGAGGTGACTTCTGATGTCTCTGTGCAGATGAGTGGTGGGTATCAGAGGGCACATGCTTCTGCATCTGTATCACCATGTAGTTACCCCAAGGCTCTGTCTACAGGTTCAGCAGGTGAGTTTCTTACAGTGTGATTGTGCGCTCCAAAGGGCACCTCTGAACTTCTCTCCAGTGTGTCTGAAACCCTCCAAGGACCAGAGGCAGCCCATGCAAGGCAGCTTCATTACCCCAGTCCAGAGCCTTTGGCCTCTGGGGAGCCTCTCCAGGCTCTCCTCTAGATTTTTGCTGCAGGCTTTTCCTCCATTTGGGTTTCAAAGCCTGCCTGGAAGTCTCTGTCTTAAATCTTACATTTTATATTTATAACCCATTCTATTCTAGAAGATTTAAGGTGGCTTGCAAGGATTATGTAAAATACTAAAAGATATATAAGCAAACAGGTAAAATATGTATGTATTGCTAAAGTTTTAAAAGAGTTACTAAACACCACAGATAATATGGTCAAGTTTCTGTCTATTGTGAATGTGCATGTGTACATGTATATGTGCACACACATAAGTGTTGTGGACTCACGTATAGGAGAGACAGGTAAGCTGAGCACAAAATTTAACAGACTGTCACAAGGAGTGGGCAGGGGATTATAATACTTCATTTTTTTCTTTATACTTTTCTATATTTCCTTACCTTTTTATAGAGAATCTATAATTGTTTGACAATACAAAAAAAGCCAACAAAAATATCTCTAAAGAAAAACAGGTGAAGAGAAAGCCAAACCAAGAGTAAAGACATAAATCAAAGCTCATGATGAGGCTAAAACAACTCGGTTTCTATAGCCAAGCCATGTGTTTGGAGCTCAATTTTATAGCAGTCAATGGATGAGGAAAACCTGATCAGTTACACGGGTCACGGGGTCCACGGGACAAACAAAATGATTGCTCAGAGAAGCCTGGCTGTCCCTGATATGGAAGGCTGAGGCAAATGCCTCCCTTGGGGCCCCACAGAGAGGACACTCTGTGATACAATGAACTCTGTCAGTGACAACCTCACAGTAAACACCACTGAGTTTCACAGGCTGTTCTAAACCTCCTCAGTGCGGGGTGATGGCATCTCACCAAAGGGCAGTGCAGTAAAAGCAAATCCTTGAAGAGTGGAAACCATGCAGCCAGGTTCATGGTGGGACTGACTGAATCCAGAGGGAGACTGCAGAGGATCAAGACCAGGACACAGATCATCTCCTCCCAGAGGGCTCCTCTCAGCCTTGGCTCAGCTCCTAAATCATCAAGCAGAATCCTATTCCTCCACTCTTAAGAGGCTGCAGTCAAACTGACTCATGCAGACATTTGTTCAGTCTACACACATGCATGGAGCACCTACTGTGAGCCAGGCCCTGTGCCCTTCTATCGCACAGTTACTCCGAGTAATCTCAGACCCATCACATGCCGGGAGCTTCAACCTAGCCCAGCCCAACATCACCTCAGGGCTGCAGTAAGGACACCACTATTTTTTGGCATGGGAGCCTTGAGCGAGAGGCAGGAAAGGAACATGTGTGCCATGTGTGCCTCCTCACACACCAAGAGGGTTCACTTTTGGTAGTGGCTGGTTGCAGTGAAGGATCTGGAGGCTTAAGTGTGGGTTCCCAGGAAGGACTCCATGATGGATGGGCTTTTGGTCCTGGCTGAGGGCAATGCACTGCAGGCGAAGTGAAGTTGCTCCTATATGGAACCCACATCTCTGTTTTCCACCCCTGCTTTGGCCCTGGGCAGGGAAGACCAAAGCCTTCTCTTTCTCCATCCATACAAGAAGGGGTCAAGAATATTGCTGATCTATGGTGCTTCTGCAGGCAGGTTCACCATCTGTATAACTGTGGCTACCGCCTTCCATCTCAAACTCAGACGCAGACCTCTCCCCCGAGCCCCAGATCCACGTATCCAATCCCTTTCTCAATAGTCACTTGCAAGTCTCATAGTCATCTCTAAGTCAACCCAAAGTGGTAATCTTCAAATCTTTCCCATTTCAACAAGTAACCCTGCCATCCACTGACCGTAAAAGTCAGAAACCTGGAGGCCATCTTTGGCAACTCCCTCTTTCCGTCTTCCCACAGCCAACCCATCACTAAAATCTGTGTATTTTACCCCCAAAACATGTCCTTCACTTCTCTCCATTTCCAGCTCCACTGTGAGAGGCTGCTCACACCAGCCCCTGCATGCCCCGGGGAGTCTCCAGGGGCACCCATGGCCTCCTCTGGCTTTCTCTGAGTGACCCAGGGCTGGCTAGGCCCCATGAGTCACACAGGGGCAGCAGCACTCACCACCTCCTGGATACCACACCTCACAAGTGCTTCCCTCTCCTGCCTTTGCTGACAACAGTCTCCCAGGTAAGCTTTCACCTTCTCTTTGTCTCCCCTTTTCTTCCCACTTCTCTCACTTCTGCTTTCATCTTCTATTCTACTCTTTGCCTTCCTCTTCTCCTTAGTTTTGTCTATTTCTGCTCTCTTTCTTCCTCTGCCTCCTGACCCCAGCTCCATTTGCTTCCTCTTCTTCAGCTGGGACAGTCACAGAAAGTCAGAGTTGGCAGTGACCCCACCTGCCCTCTGACAGTATGGAAGGAGACTGTGAGGCTCAGAGAGGGAAAGCAACTCACCCATATTCTCACAGCAGTGGGAAGCAGGGTCGGCCCTAGAGCTCAGATACCCCAACCTGGTCCAGCACTCTTCTCCACTTATACCTCACTGTTTTGCTGCTTTTTCTTGTCCCCTGTTCCTTATCTCATGACAGTAGCCCAGTGCTGAAGACAGGCCTAGTCATTCTTTGCACAATACCAGTCGATAATTAGGGTGCCTAAGTACGTATGTATCTTTCTCTCTTTCATACACACATGCACAGACAAACACACACACCACATTTACTGCATAGATATGGACACCTGCACCCCAAGTCTCCAAGGAACATGACTTCACCCTCTCCAAATGTTCCTTTTGTGCATTCTCAGGCCTTCAGTTCTCCTCCTGATGAGGCTGATTCATTCAGTTGCAGTTGGATGCACCTATAAAAATCCTCTTCAAATTCCGATCACTTCACTACCAAGGAATTCTTAAAATACCATGAAGAAGGCGCCCAAAGGAGATAGGGGGCAGAGGGAGGAATAAGTGCCTGACCCTCTGCCCTTCTCTCCTGCAGCCCCATATGGTCTTGGCACAAGAGGGCCACAGAAATCCAATAACATCTTCGGAACCTGTCCAGATTTGACAGAGCCATCTGTGAAAAGCTGCTTGCCAGGGTGGGAGTGGCAGGGTGTGCTGTGGCTATAGATTTAGGGTCAAGGAAGAATGCCAGAGGGGTGGGACAGTCAAAAGGAGGGGACCATTGAGGCAGACAGTGGTGAGAGGTAGGGGCATGTGGATGGAACCAGATGGCCATGAACTCTCCTGTTGTGACCACTTTAAACAGGTAGAAATATACCCCCGAGGTGGGTAAAATGCACAGCTGATTGCCAGGAAGGGTATGGAGCACATAATCTGAACTTAAAGCCTTATAGCCCTGGGATTCTACTGAAAATCCACCGTTGGACAGAGTTTCAAAACAGACATTTAGCAAAGAAGGATGCATTAAGATCTCAGGTTCATCCTAAGGCCCATGGAAGCACACCACGCCTCCAGGGCCTGGTAAAAGACAGTAGCACAGCTCTGAACATGGACAAAGCTACAATACGGTTAAGAAGATTACAATATTTTTCCAGGCTGTCATGATTTTGCACCATTTTATGGTTTTCAGCCAACATAACTCATTAAATGTGTAACAAAGAGGATTTAATAACTATATCTTCTTTTATAAGACTTAACAAAACACGTGAACAAAACTCAGGTGTGAAAAACTTTGTTGGGAAGTGAAAAATGGCCACAGTGTCCACGGCTCAGGCCATCCAAGGCAAGTGAGCATAGTTTTACTCCCATGAGGAACTGGCAGCAGCCCAAAGAACAAGACTGCAGAGGCCAAGAAAGCCCAGGTGTTCCTCCCATGCAAACCAATGCATACAAAGTCCAAAGTGCATATGAGTGACTACAGAAAGAAGAGAAGCTGCAAGGGAAGTTGCAGGGGAGGGAAGGAGGAAAACCCAGGGGAGAAAGGGGCAGCGGGATACAGAGCAGATGGGGAAGTACAAAGAAGAGGGTGGAGATGGGGATCCAGGTTGAAAGGCACTGAGCATCAGGGAGGAAAGGCTCTGAGGATTTGACAGTGACACCCCAAAGGAGCCCTGGAAATGAGTTTCTCCAGAGACCTAGTGACTTTTGGAAACCTGTCCCTGAGAAGCTTGCCCTGCATAAAGGAGACAGTAGTGCCCTGCTGGGCTCTGCCTTTCTGCAGCCTGAATTCCTCCCTCCAGACATGGCCCTGAGGACCCCAGCCTCTCTCTCCCTTTGCTGGATCCAGCCAGACACAGGAGGGACACAGAACCAGCACCTTTCCCCTCAAACACACTCAGATCTTCAGTCTGGGAGGAAACAAGGCAATGGTCCAACCAGGAAGAGGAGAAAAAGGCCTTTTCTGGTCCAGGATCCTGACCAAGGCCTATCCTTCCATTGTGTTACAATTTCCCTTCCAGTTGCATCTGCTGTCCCCATGGGAAAGCAGACGAACCCCTTCCTGGCTCTGCACCAACAGGCCAGAAGGATCTGCTCCAGCTGACCCTGCTACATGGGGACACTGTCTGTGCCTCCCTCGTGCCCTCAGAGTAGCCACAAGAGCTCCCAGGGAATGGAGAGTGGAGTGGATAATGACAGGGAATGAAGACTCACAGCCAGCATGGGAACGGGCAATGCTGGCTGGTCCTCCTTGCTCAGGCACACATTCCCAAAGCCTCTGGGGCCAGCATGGACTGCCCACACCAAGACTCCTAAGCCAGCCCCCAGACTCACCCACAACCCCTTCTTACCAGATGCCTGGGACACAGACCTCTTCCTGCCCCACACTCCCTGATCCACCCTCCCCGTGAGAATGGGGAACAGTCAGTGAGGTCAAGTCCCCATCCCTGTGGGCCTCAAAGCCCCATTTCCCTCAGGACCTAGGCTAGAAGAGAATTCCCAGGGGCTAAGGTTAGGAACACCCCTCTTTCTCAGAGAAGGTCTCACCCAGCCAGAGGACAGGTGTGGAGAAGTACCAGCAGACTAGCTCATCCACAGCACAGAGAAGAACTGAGGCCACCTCTCCTCTCTCTCCCGGGAGCTCCTGCTGCTTTGATGTGGCACAGAGATGACAATGGCAGTAACTGGTGGGGAAGGAACTTTAAAGCTGCTGTTTTAAATGACAGCCATTGTTCCTTGGCAATTTTCAGATCAAGGAAAAGAAAGAGGCCTTTTAAGAAATGAATGTAGCACATTTAAGAAGCCCTAGAGGATTGGAGAAGATAGAAGAATGAAGCAGCTCCAAAGATGAGGCAGCTCCACCCGCGTCTGCAGCCCTGGAACCCCAGAACACAGCCCCTCAGAAGTAGTTGAGAAACTCTTGGAAGAGGAACCCCAAAGGTCAAGGCCACCTGCTGCTGGTGACCCCCAAAGCCAGCCCCAGCAGACATAACACAGGAGGTGGTGGTCCTCTTCCCAGGATGGTGGTCCTTTTCCTCACAATAAGAGGCTTCTTGGAGCAGTTAAAGGAGGCATATCCCTCCCCTAGCCCAGCAAAGGCAGATATGCAAGGAAAAGCAATTTAACCTAGATAGTAAGCATGGGGTAATAGGCCCAGACCCACAGGTCTTTCCGGGATGGCCCAGCCTGGAGTGTAACTCAGGAAGCAGTGTGTGAAGGCTGGCGCCACCATCTAGCTGGCACGAATGGCTTCTGACTCATGATCTCCTAGCTCTGTCCCCGGGTCCTTGCTGCATTTTCATGTGTCACTACCCCCTCCAGAGCTGGCAGTAGAGATCCCCATCTCCAACTCCAGGCTCCACCTGCCAGTCCACCTCCATCTCAACTACAAATGCTCTTAAGCCAAACACCTTCTTCCAAGGGCCAGCTGCTCTCCAGATTTCCCTTTTCTGACTCTGGCCTTCTGCTTTCTAGGGCACTCATCTCCTTCTCTACTTGATGAGATTCTAGTCCCCCCAGAAAAGCCAAAAGGACTCTTCTCCATGAAGTCCTCTTGGCTTTGTTCTTAGTAGTCTCTCCTCAAGCTAAAGCAGTGGTTCTCAAAGTGTGGTCTCCAGACCAGCATCATCAACATCATCCGGGAACTTGTTCAGAATGCTGTTCTTTAGGCCTCATTCAAAAGCTACTTAATCAGAAAGTCAAGGTAGGCAAGCAACAATCTATTTCAACAAGCCCTCTACGTGATTCTGATGCTGAAGTCTGAGAACCACTGGTTAAAGGCCATGGAACTCCATGACCAGGGTGTGTGCTGATGCTGATGGCCTGAGCACCACACTTGGAGAACCACTGCCCTAAACCTCTGGAGCACTTCTGTCCTTCCTGTTCATCTGAAACTCAGGCTCCTGCTTTGTGCATAGGTGCAATCTCCACAGGACAAGGCTGAGTCTTGCCTGCCTTTTGGCATCTCCACCCTACCCTGCAGATCCTCAACATACAGCTCTTGTACTGGCTTGAAAAATAGAGGCCCTTGACCTTTGGGCATGCTTCCACCACTGAGGAGACAACCTGAAGCCACCAAAAGCCATTTCTTTCTCCATAAAGAGCACACAAGATTTAATGGGCTGCATGTCATGCAGAAGTTTGATGGCAGGAGAACCCTCCCCCTACCAGATGCCATCCCTGAGTGGCTGGTGCCTTGAGGTTTGGGCTGGAGACGGCCTGCCGACTACAGCGGAGAGAAAGTGTGACAGCCTGTGACGGCTCCCACAAAGTCTCTAGCACCATTATCATACCAGCACTATAATGGCAAGAAAAAGTTATTTCTATTTTAAATTGTCAATATTAATCTAATGCTTACTATGAATGGAGTAGTGATGATAAATGGGGTGTTTAATAAAGATGAAAGCTCCAGCAGCCTCAGAGAAAACCTCCTTTGACTTAAAGTTATCGTCTTGATTAAAATTTCCATTTTATTATCCTAATCAGCAATCTTTGTTCAATGTGCTAGGATTTCTATTTTCTCCACTTAAAGAGATAATTAACAACACTATAAACATATTAAAAGTAAAATGTTTATTAAAATTGCTCCGTTATCCATATTTAACTTATTTTTTAGCAGTGCTTCGTGGAGACACGCCCTTGCCTCCAGGAAGACTTCCCAGAACAACCTCTCCAGATGACCCCTTCCTGTTCCCAGGGTCCCCAGGGAGCAGACAACCGCTGGTCCCAGTCACACATTCCTGTGTTCAACAGCCCTGCAATTTAATCCAGTTTCATTTCATTCCATTCAATCTGGCATCTCTTTATGCAGAGCATTATAAATGTGGGCTGGGGTGGAGATGAGATATAGATGGGAAACTGAGGCATAGGAAAATACAAAAATGCCCCCAAATAAGTCAACTTTGCATCTCTCTAGAATGCAAAGGTTCATCAAATAAAGGTTCTTAATGAATAAACAGCCATTAAGCACCAAGTATGTGCAAGGCTCATACGTGGTGGAGGAAACCACAGCACCACGCAATCTAAACACCGTCTCCAGGCAGGATATCAGGGCACAAGATATCTTGAGCGACAATGGGAAAATTGTTTAGGTCATATTTTTAAAAACACAACACTTATCCTTATCCAAACATGGAATCTGACTCCCCATATGAAATTTCTGCTCCACAAAATATGAAACACTGAAGCCAGGTGGAAATGGCTCCCTCGGGTGACCCTGTGATACTCCCGAGGGAGCACCCTGGCCAAGGCCTTCTGGTTCTCATTTCCTACCTTCCTCTTGTCCTCATCTCGGGGCAGACCAACAGACTCAGTCACCACCTTACTGCGTTCTTCAAACAAGACTGACCAGGGACCAGGAATTGATTTCCCTACAGCCACCAGAAGGTCTGTCATGTGTGGCTATCACTCCCACAGAGGACTTTGGTTTAAAAGCACTTAGACATAGCAACTGATTTAATCTTTCCCACGGCCTGGTAAGGTAGGTGGAGTCTCCACATTTTAAAGATGAGAAAACTGAGGTGTATAGGGGTTAAATATCCTGTGCCAAGCACACAGTGAATAGGCTGGTGGCAGTCCTCATCCCAGCTGTCTTCTGGGGGCCTCTCCTCTAGCACACGCCTCCAGCCTTAGGATGAGTGGCTACATCTGAAGCAGGAGGTGGAGCCTAGCCTTCCCCTACTGCTGTCGAAGTCCCAGGCTCCTTTGAACAGCCTCTCTTTGTGGGATTTTTTTTTCCATGATGTGCGTGTTTTAACCTGAGTCACCTCTGGGTATCCTGGAGCCTTCCACAGGGAACGCCACGTTCTGTTAATCAGTGTGAAATGGCATATACCCTCTGACCCCTCAGAAAGGAATGCGTACCAGAGTTGACAACACTTAGGGAAATGGAGGAAACAGCAATCCACAGAGGCCCAGGGGTAAGAGCTATTAATCTCCTGCCACCGAAGGAAATGAAATCATTATGTCTGCAGCTACAGAATCCAAAAGAACAAATTTCCTGCCAGGATAATAAATGGATTCTTTTGTTTTTGCCCTGCCTCCCATCACATGACCCTCCCGGCCCATTCCTTATCCAGGTGACTTTACTGGGTAAATACCCAGAGGTTTCAGTTTCAACCTCAGTGATACACCAGGGTAGCGTCCCGCAAGAGCACTCAGCCTGCCTGCCCTGCCCTGTCCCTGTGCCTTTCCTTCCCAAAACACTTCCTGCAAACGTGAGCAGGGCTTCCATCCCCTCTGCAAGGATTTTCATAAAGAGGACCGTTTCCCCACCATCAGGCAGGAGCAGATTTTTGAAGCGACACCATGGAGAAGAAGGGGGAAAAGCCATTTTACCACTGAACAAGCATCCCACAAGATGTACTTTGGAAACAATAATGAATAGTAAATATGGGCTATAAAGTTCCCAGGGCAAGCAAAGGAGCACCCACACGACGCTCTTGCTGATGTGCGTGGAGGGAACAATGCAAAGCTTGGGAGGTATCGCAAAGGCAGTGTTATGGGCAACCTGGGCTCCACTGGGCTGCACTAACATTCCTCCGAATGGGGCCTCGGAGCCCTGCCCTGGCAGATCGCAATGTGCAAGCAATGAACCACTTCATAATGGGCTTCTGTTCGGCCACAGTGCTAAGCACTCAACTTCTAAAATGGGTTTGTATTTGCAAAGAAAAATTGCTGCTGGCTTAACACACAGCAAGGAGACCTGGTGCCTGGTGAACAGACACAGAGAAAACTTGTGTGCTGTTCCTCACTCTCCTGTCCCCTGGGACCCCAAGGAGAGGCAGTGCCTGAAGGATGCAACACCATACTAATCAGAGGAGCTGCAACTCCCAAGCTCAGGCTGGCAGCTCCACTTCTCCAAAGGTGTGGCCCACATCAGAAGATCCTCTGCAGGTGTGAAGAGAAATATCTTGAGACCTCTTTGACCTGGGCACAAAAACCTCCACCTCCCAAGCACATGTCTGTGTGTGTAGGCAAAGAGGCCAGTGGGGTACTGTGTGGGTAGTCTCAGTTCCCTAAGAGAAGGCAGGGTACAACCTCTGAAAAATGAAATGAGAGCTTGCTAGATGCTCCTCAACTCCAAAGAAATATGTGGCATGTGAGTGCTTTGGGTAAAACAGTGGATGAAATGATCGTGGCAGGAAAAATAAAATTATAATCCTCCTAGAGAGGCAATGTGAGCATGTATATGACTGTAAGTGCCTAAGGTCTACTGGGATATCTCCTCATATAGGAATTCTGTGGGATGCAGAATGTGGCTAGATGGTCTGGTCTCTCCACAACCCTGACTCTCTGCCCTGGATCAAAGACCTTGAAGCCACAGCAAAGAGGCATGAACACCAGATCCCCATGCCAAATGTCATTCCTCTGGCCCCAGAGCCTGCACTTCTTCACTCATGCCATTGCCCACAACTTTGCAAGTTATTTTTTATGCCTGCCTTCACCACTAGATGTGTTTCTCCAAAACACGATCTTATTTTATTTATTTCTGCATCTGTAGCAAGATGGATGGGTAGATGGATGGCTGGCTTAATGGATGGATAAGCCAGATCACCAGAGGCATATTGTCTTAATCAATCCCACATCTTATGGAAAGAAATGAAATTAAAAGTTACAAAAAACTACTCCATGCCAAGTATTGTTCTAGATGGTTTCTACATCTTATTTAATTCACCCAACTACTCCAAGAATTGAGTTTTATTTTTGACATTTTAGAAATAAGAAATGACGGATCAATAGCATTTACTGACCCACAGCTAGGTCTGTAGAATACTCCACATCCAGTATCCAAATGTATTACATTGTCTGTCAGTCATCTGTCAGATTATGAGTGTAATAAACATTTGTTGGGCAACTGCTTGGTGCCAGGCATTGTGCCATGCACTGAATATTCACAGACAAATCTGAAGTGGATTTAGGTGGGCCTCTTGCATGAGTAGGGGATGAAACTCAGGGACTCCACAGCCAGGAAAAGTCTGATCACATCAAAACACATGTAATCTGTCTGGTAGAGACTTGTGGCTAGAGCAGAGGGAAGAGGTAGGCAAATCCACTTTGAAAAAAGCAAAAATGAGCCAAAGTGACAAAAACAACCATCCCAGCACCCTGGAAATTAACCAAAGATGTTCAACAAACTGAGAAGTATTTATGTATCAAAGCCTAGACTTTCAGTAAGAATAGTGGGCACCTGAGGCATTCTTGCCTAGAGATGTACCCTCCTCCCTCACCCTCCCCTGAGCTCTGTTGAGATGAAGGTTCTTCCAGGGAAGGAAACAACATGAAGACCACAAAAGCTGTGGGTCAAAGGGGACTTACATGATTTGGAGTGGGTGGTGATATGGAGTGCTGGATGTGGAGTGGCCATATCCAGCAGCAGTATCAGTAAAAGTGATGCACTCAGCAGGAGATACCATGGCATGATCGGGGCAAGCATATACTTGGCTGAGGGCGTGCACACACTCACTGAAGGCCACACACTCCTGCCCAGCCCTAAGGCTATGCTTGCTTACAGAACAGGTGAAAGATCCCACTGGAAAGTCAAAGCCACAGCAGACTTCAAAATGACCTGAATTTTGAATGTGCCCTCCTACCTACACACAGATCCAATGGCAAAGAATGCAAGTCTTGAGGCTCAAGTGCTTGAGCACAACCTCTGTGTAATCACTGGCAGATCATTAACCTACACAGACCTCTAAGAAGCAAGACATACACATAAAAACAAAAAGTAAAGCTAAAATCTGAACCAATGCAAAAGTGGTCATATACTGTAGAGAAGACACATTCACAGATTAGCCCAGGCAAGTTACTCAACAAACAAACAAACCAGTAACAACATCATCATTCAGAGGAAAAAATAAGAACCCAGAGTTGCTACAGTATATTATCTAAAATGTCCCATTTTCAACAGAAAATTATGACACATCCAAAGAAACAAGAAAGGGTAATTCATAAGAAAGAAAGCAATCAAGAGAAGCTGAGTCCTCAGATATTATATAACAGCAGACAAAAACTCCAAAGTAGCTCTTATAAACATGCTCAAAAACCTAAATAAAACCATGTTTAAGTAACTAGAAAAAGTATAACAATAAGAAACAGAAAAATAGAGATCATCTCTTCAAAGACAGAAATTATTTTTAAAACTAAATGTAATTTCTGGAGTTCAAGAGAACAATAACTGAAATGAAAAATTCACTACAGGAGCTCAACAGAAAATTCAAGATGGAAAGAGAAAAAAATCAATAAATTTGAGATAGATCAATGGAAATTATCATGTCCAAAGAACAGAGAAGATGATTAAAGTAAAAGGCAATAGAACCTCAGAAATCCATTGATTAACATCAAGCACATCTACACACGTGATAAAAAAAATTCCAGATAGGAGAGAGAAAAAGAGAAAAGAAATGTGAAAAATAAAGGTTTAAAACAGTTCATATTTAATGAGAAACATCAATCTGCATACATCCAAAAATCCCAATGAATTTCACCTAGGGTAATACAAGGAAATCCACAACTAGATACATCACAGTCAAACTGTTAATGGCGAAGACAACATTTTCAATGCCACAAAAGAAAAAAAAATAACATACAGAGAAACATTAGTGTGATTAATATGACTCCTTTTCTGAAAAAAATGGAGGCCCACAGGTAATGGAATGATATTCAAAGTGCTAAAAGAAACAAACTGTTAACTAAGAATTCTATATGCAGCAAAACTATCCTACAAAAATGAGGGCAAAATAAAAACATTCATAGACAACCAAAGCCAGAGAATGTGTCACCAGCAAACCTGCCTAAAATACAAAAAATACTAAAGAATGTCATTCAAAATTAAAATAAATGACACCAGAAGGTAACTTGAAAACACAGGAAATAAAAATGAAAAGCACTGGAAATGGTAAATATATAGGTAAATATAAATATAAAAGTCTATGTCTTCTCTAACTTCCTTAAAAGCAATACAATTATATAAACTAATAACCCTGTATTGTTGAGTTTATAACATATATCAGTGTAATAAATCCACCATTAATAGCACAAAGGAGGGGTGAGGACATGCTTCATGGGGGAGAAGTCACTTGAACCACCCCATTAAAGATGTGTGAGATATTAAAAGATGGAAAAGTGGGAAAAGTACTCTAGGCAAAGAGAATTGAACAACCAAAGGTGTGGAGACAGGAAAGACATGTTTGAAGAAGAGCAAGTTGTCTTATTTTAGCACATTGGGGATAGAGAAATTAGAAAAGTCAGTTGTAGGTAGATAACTAAGGAGGCCCATGGAAAGCCAAGCTAAAGAAATAGAACTGGTTTTTACCCAATTAAAGGGAAACTAGAGGGATGTTGTTATTTGTTTTCTAATTAGAAGAATTAATTTTTCTAGTAGGTGCCTCAGGAAGGATCTTCTGACTGCAGGCATTAGAATGGCACAGTCCCAGGATGGAGTAGATACTGGATAGACAGGGCTCTGGGTGGCATCAGCACAGAAGAGTGAAGGGTGAGGGGTGAGGCTGCTGCAAGGGAGGTCTCCTAGGAGCCCAACTGTCTTCATCTGTTGAGGCTGCGATAACAAAATGCTATAGAATAGGTAGCCCATAAACAACAGCAATTTATGTCTCACAGTTCTAGAGGCTGAGAAATCCAAGATAAAGGCACCAGCAGATTTGGAGTCTGGTGAGGACCCACTTTCTGATTCATAGACAGCAACTTCTCCATATGTCCTCATATGGTGGAAGGAGCAAGTTAGCTCTCTGGGGTCTCCTTTACAAAGCACTAATGCCATTCATGAAGGTTCCACTGTCATAACTGACCTAACCACCTCCCAAAGGCCCCAGCTTTTACTACCATCACCTTTGAGGTTATCAGCATACGAATTTCGGGGGATCACAAACAGACTACAGCAAGACTGCAATGATGTGTGGGGATGTCTCTGATATCCTCTTACTCCTCTCCCCAGCTCTCAAACTCTTTGGAAATGAGTTCAGACAGGAATAAACCAAAGGAAAATACTGTTAAGTGGCAAACAACCCATATGAAAAAAGAAATAAGAGAATTTAAATCCAGACTATGCCAGACATCTATCAATCACCCCAAATTCCCTCATTTAGTCTGGAAAGGGATATTTTATTAAACCCATTTTACGACATCACTCAGTGCCCACTTCTTGACACACACAACCTCACCTGGTGGAATGAGGGGAGATGCAGCTGAAGAAGGGGGCTCTGAGAAGGTGGGAAACCAGGGAAGGGGCCCATACCCCAGAAGAAGCCCCAAGATAAGACAGGCATTGCGGTGCAAAACCCACCCTTCCTAATATCACCTGCATTATTAAGTGACCGGCTGGAGACTGCTGTTACAGTAATGAGCCCATCCAAAAGTGAGCTGGAAGGTGATGGTAGCCAGGTCACTAAATCCCATCCTGTGCTGGAAGCTTCCCAGGAGACTCTTAAAGGAAGGAGTTGTCACATCTGTCACCAAAAGAAAGGCTGAGGGCCAGTCAGGGACCTCATATTTACAGAGTGTACCAGTTCTGTGCTCTGTAAAACGGCACCCAGATTGCAACGCTCTCACCAACTTCATAAAATACATTTTATTAGTATTGTGGTTCTGACTCGAACAACTTCATAAAATTTTCTTTCTTATGAAATGGGTGCTCTTACATACTCACTTCTTTGAAAGACAAAAGTTCAGTTGCCAAGAACTATATAATTAGGTATGGGCACTGAGAAACTATTTTTAAAGGATTAGGGCATACTCAGGCTATTTGTGGTGCTTTAATCTGAAGTTTCTAATGCATCTGAGTGCCAGATTGATTTTATTTGTCCAATACAGAGCTGTAAAAAGAAAACAACTGCATTTTTTTCAATACTTAAAAATTAGGGATTTTTATACAGTGAAAATCCAGAAGATGAGGCAATGCCCATATAGCTTGATGGGGCAGGAGTTCACCTATTCACAAGGTTCCCCCACCAAGCAACCTCACCTGCTTATAAAACCTATGGGCTTCCAGCAGGCATCTGGGTCTAGAGTGCCTACTTTAGGTCAACCACAAACTGATTCAAGGAGGAATGCAATTTGGGCACTAATGGAGGTGCCAAGTGGAGGGAAGTATAGAAAAAATAGATTTCTTACCAGAAGGCAGTGGAATAATGTGGCCCCATAAATAAATGCTAGCTCCCTGCTCCTGTCCCAGGACCTCATTGTGGGATGCCCCAGGGTCTCAGGGACTCCTTTTAGGGGGTGTCAGTCCTAGACCACCCTGAGCAGATCCTCAACAAGGCACATTCAGCCTTTCACCTATTTATTAAACAAATTGTACCTTTGGGGCATGCAGCAGAATCACCTAGAAACTTTTCCACTCCCCATCCAAACAGGTACCATCATCTATGCAGTTCAGCTCCTTAATGGGGGACCTGGAAAACACTCACTGTGTGTCTGAGATCCATCCCCCATTACTCACCACTGTCCTGTCCTATGCCAGACCCTATCCCAGAGCACTGCCCCTCTCTCACTCTAGTCAGAGGCAGCCTGGCAGGAGGTCATGACTCAGTGGAGCACAGAATTGTACGCTCTTGGTCCTGTGCCCAAGGCATGGCACAGCAGGGCCTTTTTGGTGTCCAAGGGCAGAAGTGTTTTCAGGGCATGCCTGCCCCTCTGTCTTTTAACCTGAGACAACTTAGCTCCTGTCCAATTCCCTTCCCTAGGATTCACTTTATTCCATGCCCATCTCACAGCAGAGAAGGGTAACACAGTCAGAACTGCCAACAACAAAGGAACAAAGGAATGGACTCTAAAAGTCCAGGTGAAGCTCCGATTAGTCATCTAACAATTACATGGAAACAAGCAGTAGCCAGTAACAAGCATGGTGAGAGGCAGGAATGTGTCTGCTGAGTACAGGTACTATGCACACTGAGGACTCTGCAGAATCAGAAGGCAGTGAGGCAAGAAAGACAAGTCTGGTCTTTGGCTTGAACACTTGCTTTCACATCCCGACCATGTGGATTTCCCTGTTAATTTCCCTGCCTGTGTAAAATAGAAATGATATTTGTGGTTGTGTATTGAGAATCAAATGGGATAACACATGTAAAACACTTGATACAATACCCAGCCCATAGTAGGCAGTTGTGTACAAATATTTGTTCTTTTACCTGAATATTAATTGATGAATTAATGAATAAATATATAGTAGAAAAGAAATAATTTACTTGGACATGTTCCAGACTGCTTCTAATTACTTTGTTCTTTATGCTTTTATTTGGATCTGCATAGGGGTAGAATGTTTGCCTCCATTTTCTAGCTCCAAAAGTTGCAGCTCGAAAGCAGTCGCTTTTTATGTACTTTTCTTGTAATTAGGGTACACTGCCACCAGGTGGCGGTGGCTGCTCTGAGTTCACCACCAAACTGTAAGAGACATGAATTGTCTATTAATAGATCCAGATATACCTATGAATTTTCCAGATATTTTCAAACAGCAATAAAGGCTACATGTGATTGATTATAGTATTCTATTATGTGAAGGATTTTTTAGAAGAGGGTGCTAAGCAATTATTCTCCTACGATTTTGAGCACAGCATGAGAGGATGTGGTTTTAAATTGGGACATAATAGATGACAGATACTAGAAAGAACTTGACTGGCCAACAGGATGATAAAATTTTAGTATAAACTGTTAGGAGAATCCGTGGGGAAGACATTTGGGAGATGTCCTAAGAGCCAAAATAAACCCAGGGAAGTTGTGAGGGGAGGAAAGGCTAGAACAGGAAATCAGGAAGCCAGGGTTTCCTCTTGGCTCTGCTTCTAATACACTATGAGACTCTGACCAGATCAGCAAATTTTCCTGGGTGTCAGTGTCCTCATCTGTAGAAGAAGATGACAGATTAAGTGATCTCTTAGGACCCCCATGACCTCAGCCAACATGAATCTTACACCTTTTTCTGTTGCATCTCCCTGATCCTCTGTGGTGATGACAATTGCATCCAGACCAGAATCTCAGATGGCTTGTTACATTCCCATGCAATGAGAAGCCTGATCATTTATGGGGCATGAGTATGTTGGGGGTAAAAGCAGGGCAGATACATGGCCCAAGACCCACAGTCCCCTACAGCCTCCTACATAATCATGAAGCTGAGCCCACCCAGGCAACACCCCTGTTCTGCACTCCTCATACTCCTGCCCTCAGCCTCTGCCTGTGGATAAGGTCCATCCAAGTACCATCTCTTCTTTTTCTATGGCTGTGTAATGTCCAGTGCCTGCTCTGGAGTCAGAGATGGGAGGTATGACTGCTTATCTTATCTAGAAAACATCTTGAAAGAAATTGCATGAATGAGGCCACTCATGCTCCTCACCTTCTTTTTCAGTTTCCTTGTATAGACACTTAAAAATTCCACCAAATAGGCCCCAAACACCTAGCTCTCTCATATTGGCTAATTTCTAATGTTTGGGGGCCAGAGTAGAGTGTTCTTTTAGACTTTGTTCTTTTGGCAAATCATGCTTTTGTAGATATGAGCAAGAAAGCAAGGCTAAAGAAGCCCCCAACTAAAACACCTTTCTTCTCCCTACTAGGGTGCAGCCCAGAGGGCACCCAGTCTCACCAGCCCTACCCCTTCCCTGAGCCAACAAGGTGTAGTTGCCCCCTCCTTGCCATCTCCCAGAACAGACAAGGGCATTCTACAAAGCCTCTTGGACTCAATGGGAACTGTCTGATGGTCATCCTAGAGTTTCTAGAAACAACTTCTGTATCCATGAGAACCCAGCGAGATGACAATCAAGGATTCTTTGGCAATAAATTAGGTTTTAAAACATCCATTTCTCAAATTAACTTCAACTGAAAAAATATTAATTTGCTTCTTTTGTAACCAAATAGATAAGATGAAGTTTAAAGATAAAATAATGGAATAGAGGATATACCTTTTTTGTTATGTAGTGCTTAAAAGATTAGATTATTTTAATATTTTTAAAGAGAAGGTTTACAACTAGGTCCCAATATGCACCCACACACTGGTTTCTCGTATTGTCCAGAGTTGGGCGAAGATCAGTCTTTAACTGCAGGGGTCATCTTGGCATCCAGCCACATGAACAACTAGCTCTCATCCTTTTACAATATCAGCTCCTTGTAACAAAGCTGAGGGTGAACATGTTAAGAGATGGATATATGCTGATGCATAATTTTAAAATGTCATCCAAGTCAACTAAAGTCACTTATCTAAACTTGTCAGAATATTAAAATGAAAACCAATAATAGTAGTCTATTCTATTGACAGAAAAACAATGTCTCCTTTCTTTAGACAAACTTATTCCAGATTAATCACTAGGGAATTAAAAAAGCAGGGGAGCTCTGATTTCTTTTCCGGTCAGTGAATTAACAGGAAGGAGAAAGTAAATGTCAAAGTAGCTGCGTAATGAAAGACCCGAAGTTTCCTATCTTGATTACATTTAAGCTGGTTTGTATTTGTTGTTAATTTATAAAGCCTGTGTATCACATCTAGAACTAAAATGCTAACAGTGCATTTGTTAAAATGTGCTTCTGTCGAATGTAATATTCATAATATATAAATATGTGATTCTAACCAAATATAATAATTTAAATGTCTATTATTTTTGTTATTTGTTATTTATCTAATGAAGTGTAGTTTTTAAAACTTCACCAAATTACCTATCACATCATGTATACTTGTTACATTAAAGATAGTTTGGCCTCTTAATTTACAAATATCTGCTTCAATTTGTGTTAATACATTAAATTCCTAAAAGATTACTATATTTTCAGGTGCAAAATTAGAGCTAGAAAATTAAGCAATTCTTTAAATGCACCTTTTAAAGCAAAAACTGCATCTGATTTACGGAAAACAAGGAGTTTAAATCCATTACTAAAATTAATTTTTAATTGAGAAAACTGAGGTGCTTAAATAGGTATTTAAATCATGCCTTGCATTGACTATTGCTGTCAAATCAATCTGAGAATAATGGAATGGAATTCTGCCTTGGAGGGATGCTCAGAATGTCCACTGCGGCTGCAAAGGACTAAATGGCTATGCCCGGCCAGGTGCCCGTGGACAGTTTTCCATCAGGGAGGGCCCATCCTCTCCCTCTCTCCAGATACCCTTTGCCTTCACTTCCGTCTTCAAATGGAATGTCCACAGAAGGTACAAACCACCGACTGTGATACAGCCTTTCACTAAAACCTTATTTATGAAGAAGCTTGCCGACTCTTGGTAGAGTGTCAGTCATTTCTATGTTTGGACCAAAAGAGCTCCCATGCCTGAAGCCTTCAATCTGTGACCAAAGGAACCCACAGGACAGGGAGACAGGAGTCCTGGGGTACTGGCAAAAGAAATGACGATGTGGGGCCAAGAATGAATGGAGCCCTGGGGGCCCCAGAAACCTTGACACCCTTTTTCTGCTCACTTTCCCAGACCTCTTCCTCCACACTCAGGCCCTTCCCTTCCCAGAAACACCCTCAAGGATCAGGGGTCTTTCCTCTCACTGCCAATTCCAATGTATGTTCCACCTGGCTTGATAAATCAGGTGCTGAAATAGGCTTTGCAGCCAGATTGCTCTGGGCTGGAATCTTGGCTCCTGCCTATTTTACTTGCCTTGAGCAAATCACTTCACCTCTCTGGGCTTACAGGCCCTTATCTGTAACCTGGGGAGCAGGGTTGTGGTCAAGATTCAAAACAATGTAAGAAAAGGCACTAGCACAGTGCCTGGATGCACCATCCGCATCAGTAACTGTCATATTCACACGTGCATGCTTGTGTTCCTCACCACCCACCGACCCCTCCACAGCGCTGAAAGCAGCAATCACATGGACTGGAATACAGAATCCACCACCATTAAATGCTGTCCAGCTCAGGGCAAGCAAGGGGTCTCCAGTATTCTGACTCCAGTCCCACTGGGATGGAGCTTGTTTTTCTGGAGTTTCCATCACCTCCAACGCCGCATACCAGCATTTCTCACCTCAGGCAACAGCTCTGCTAAAGCACCACCATTAGGAGTGACACACCTGCTCAGATGTTAACACAGCTACTCCTGCAGTTACCTGGCCTCTGAGAGAATCGAAA
The DNA here is from genome assembly GCA_963573385.1 of Cacajao melanocephalus. Classification (NCBI taxonomy): domain Eukaryota; kingdom Metazoa; phylum Chordata; class Mammalia; order Primates; family Pitheciidae; genus Cacajao; species Cacajao melanocephalus. The sequence goes on along the minus strand of CAUYLG010078711.1, from coordinate 86,812 downwards.
ACCTGATTCCCAGACACCTTGTGGAAGCCAAGAAAGAGAGATTGCCAACCCATTACGCCACAGGTCCAGCCGACCACGAGAGTGTGCCTCTAAATTACCCCTGTTCACTCGACTGAGGAAGTAGGATTTGTTTTTATTTTCCAGGACAGACAGTCAATCACTCTTAGGTGACAGAAATAAAGATAAATACTATCCATTGAACTTTAAATCAAAATGCTAATCCCAGGCTGACTTCTCTGTCAAGGTCTGACACTGAAATAATTCAGCAGGCTTTGATTATGCCCAAAATTAATGCTCTGGTGGAGATTATGTCTATTAATCACAGATTCTGATGGCATAGATGCTCATGTTCATCCGCCGGGTGACATCCAACACTGTTCTGATGGCCAGGAGACCTTCACCTGGGTGTCCTCAACTTACAGATTACAAGCCAACCTCCAACGAGGAATATGAACCAAAGACTTATAGGGTCATCTAAGAAGTAACTGGAGGGGTCCATGTCCTGAAAGTAAAAAGATGGCAAAGCACTGTTCTGTCTTTACTAAGGACCAAACAAGAGAAACTTGGACTGGCCAACGTGAGTCCCACAAAAGACCCAAGGGTGAGCCCTGGGATGACACTGAGCTGTGATGTCACACCACAGGCAAGCCCAAACAGCCGGTAGTTACATTCCAAAAGACTTTCAGGAGTAAGGAGTTTGTTTTATGTGAGAGGAAAGAAAATGTCTTAACTCTGGAGGTCTTCTAGAGGGGAGAGTTAGGAATCCAGATCAAGAGATCACATGTACGTTTGATCTCCACACTGCTGCACTCCCAAAATCTCCCCTCAATCTGATCTCTCCTGCAACAAAAATGTATTTATCCCTTACTATTTACCAGGCTCTATTCTAGCCATTTGGGATACGTCTGAACAAAACAGATCAACGTCCTTATTATGGGCTTGCATTCCAGGGAGTTTCAAAATCCCCCTGGTCCCTGGACCTCCTCATCTCCTGCCTACATAGTCTTCCTCCCTGCTCTCTAGTTGGTCCAGTTAGTCTTTTTTTCCGCCTCACCCCATCTTAGCTGCCTCCCGGCCACCACCCAAGTGTCAGGGCAGCTTTCTTAAAGGAAAATTTGCCTAAAACCCTTTAGTGGCTCCTCTGCCTAAGGTTGAGAACCCATCCTCTTATCATGCTCTGGGGGCCTCCATAACCATCTCTGCTTATTCCTCTAGGCTCAACTCAGCCCACTCCCCTTACAGCACATGATGCTCTAAAAACACAGGGCAGACAGTAGAATCTCAGCACACACTGTGCTGGGTGACCCTCTGCCCTTCTGTTGGCCATTCACTTGCCGGGCACGCCCTTTATCCCTCATCCCTGCTCTTCACCTCCTTATGCCTGGAGACTCAGCTTCACAGGCAGCTTCTCCAGACACCCTCAGGTCAGGCCAGGCCCCTCCCTAGGGCCCCGCAGCATACTCTGCCTCCTTCAGTCCTGGCACCTATCACACCTAGTTGTCATCACCTGCTCATTTGCTCGCTGCCCATATCTCCCAAGAGACTGAACTCCATTTAGCCTGAAACAATGCTTTACACATTTTGTAGTCCCAGCACAGTGTCTGGAACATATTAGGTGCTCAATGAAAGTTTACTATCCTGAACCAATCATGCCATAAAACCTAACCACCCTTTAGTACATTGTTTCCATGGGAAAATTGTGTTCCAAGTTCTGCCTGGCCTGTCGGGGACACAGCTCACCCACTCACAGTCCTAATAACAAGATGATGAGTTCATCGGGCACACTCTATCCTGGGCAGTCTTTCCCTCAAATCAGGGGACCTGGGGGCAACAGGGCAGGGTCACAGGGTCAGTGTTGTGCCACTGGCAGACCAATGCTGAGGAGTCTAGGTGGTTTTGCCCCTAAGGCCTCACTCATGGGGGACTGAGAGTCCCATGGGACCCCAGGATGGCTTCTGCCTGATGCTGACTCATGGCATCCAGGACATTATCCCTGAAGTTGAGCACACAGGGCTGGGATCAGGTCACCCAGGGCATGTACTGCTGAAACTCAGACTCCCACCTGCAAATATTCAAGACTCTTCTCCAACTAGAAAAATAATTCATTTATAAAGCACTTTTTAAAAAACAGCATTACTGGCCACTGCTAAGACCTAACCAATACCAGTATCTCCTAAAAGAGCGAATCATATAAACCGTGAGTGATTGAATAAAACATGAAATATGGTCAATTGCAAGGTTAGAAAATTGTCTCCTTTTCAATGATTTGTGGTTCTCTGATTACAACAGAAGAAAGTTTCAGCTGGAGACTTGTATATCATTAGCTCTGCTCCAGCACTTGCTAATTTCATTTTTAAGGAGTTGAGAGCAGGTTTCAGACTCAGTCAAAAGTTAGAGTTCGGTAACATCAACTTCATTGTCCACATGTTTACTGTCACTTTCAATTTGTGATAAGTGAGACTGTTTTCCATTGACAATGATGGAATCAAGTTTCCCTTTAATTAAAAATACCTTTATTTAAGGTTTTCAGTGAATTAAGGAAAAGTATTATATAATAATGGTACAGTTTGTATGTGGGTAAAAGGGAACTCACAGCAGTGATGCTCGGGTGACTGAAGCTGGAAGGCAGAAGAGGGGCCCCCATTTACAGGTCTCAGGGTGGTGTAAGGACTCAGACACTTCATTTGAAAGTTGGGAAGTTTAGTTGCCTCATTACCTGTCCCAGATTTCTTCTCAGTTCTGCCTGCTGTTACCTTGCTCCCAGCCTGGCTTTGGCTCCATTCTGTAAGGCCTTTGGTCACTCTCACAAATGTCCCTGTGCACCCCTGATGAAGGTCCTCTACAGCCTGCTTTGCTGTCTTGCCTGTTGATGTTGGGTTGCCAGATTCAGCAAGCCAACAAACAACAGGACACCCGGTTAAATTTGAATTCCTGATAAACAATGAATAATTTTCTTAGAATAAGTATGCCTCAAATATCACATGCAATATGTCAATGTGTATCCCACGCAATATCTTGTGCTTAAAATACCTAAAACTAAAAAGTACCTATTGCTTACTCGGAATTCATATTTAGTGGGCATCCTGTATTTTATCCAGCGACCTCACCCTGCCGTGACTTTGAACAATGCTGCTCTCACAAGACATTGACACAATTGGACAATTCCTGAAAGCATCGTTGATATTTTTGTTTTTCAGAGCTTCAGCCCAACATTCTCTCAAGCATATCATAGAAACATCCAAACAGGATCAGTTCTCTCTCAGTGGGGTTGAACCAACAAAGAATATGGAATCTCCTCTTTGGGAAATCAGAAAATCTCAGAAGCATGTATGGCTTCTGTAATCAGAGAAAAGGGCAACAAATGTTATAAAACAGGGGACAAAAAGCTATTGGACCGAGGTGAAGGGAGGGAAAGTATTTCCATGTGTAGAGAAGCAATGTTTAGGAAAGTGAAGGGATCAAGAGTCATCCCAACCACAGGGGGAGACAAAGGTCTTTGAGGACATGGCAGCAGCTTGTGGGAACTTCTCTGGAGATGTCTGAAGGGAAGGCGGAGGTATCAGAGGGGTGGGATAGGCAGAAGCAAACTTCTATTACTTTTTTGGAATCAGATAGGGGAGAAAGGTCCCTAAATTTTGTGAACTTGAAGAAGGAAAGCTGGAGAAAGTGAGGATGAGAAAGGGTGAAAGGCCATGACCTCAGAGTATCTGCTGGTTCCGAAGTCTGCCCAGCTGTGGGATTAGGTAGCTGTTCCAGAATTGTGGGATCAGAGTCCTGCTCAAGAGGCCATAGCTCCCCTTGTGGGAATCTGAAATGCTGTACGCCCACTCCTGGCCTTCCAGCCACCCTCCCCTGCTCCAGGACAGGTTAGAGGCCACACTTGCAAGTGTTTTCAGAAATCTGGGAAGCAATTTGCCTGGGGCAGGACACTGGGTCCCAGTTATACTAATGAATGGCCCTCTTATGATCCATCTTCCCACCAGAGACCACTCTGGAATTTCTTTATTGGAAGGGTTTAGGGGAAACACTCTGGTTGGATGGAAGATGCTAGAAGCTACATATTCCTGGGAGTTTGCATGAAAGTAGGAAGTCATTGTCTATTTCAAGAATGGAGAGAGAGCTGATGGAGGGTAGGAGGATTTTAAAACCCCTCCCTCAAAGCCTTTGCTGAGGTTTCCACTTGGCACTCATCACCCAGGGCTTCGGCCCCTTCTTCACTCAGTCTGTAGCACCCTCCTAGCGAGGACAAAGGTGTCAGACTCTCCAGGGCAGAAGGCATTTCAGCATCCTGTGGCCCACCAGATATCAGCTGAAAGGACAAGTTTGCATCTGGGGCCCAAGGCCAGGCAGAGGTCAGGCCAGAAGGGAAGCCTTCAACACAGTCTTACCCATCAGCCTGCCAAGGACTCTCAGAACCCTCTCCTATATGTTTCCTTTTTTAAAGGGAAAAAAAATAATAATAATCACCCCCTTCCCAGAAAAGCCCATGCTTTTTACTAGTGACTTCAACCATGCTGCCTTTCTCTGAGCACTTCCCTCACCTGCCATGCTTCTCGGCCCAGACCCCCATCTCCAGATCAAAATTCCCCGAAGTTCCCTGCAAAACTCCCTGGCCATCCTCAGCACAGGGTGCATTTATATTAATAAAAATTGAAGTTTTAATTTAAAATGTTTTTAAAGATAAAAGAGATCAGAAGAAATAACATTTTGCAATAAAGGCAACAGTAGGAAAATTATTGAAATGTGACATTCTGCAGGTGAGATATCACTATAATAGTATCATACATGTGTTAATTCCCTGATTTTAGATTATTGTACTATGGTTAGGTAAGAGTTTTTATTGCTTTTAGTAAGCAGACACTGAAGTGATTAGGATTAAATGGGCATATGTCTGTGACCTATTTTCAGTCGGTTCTGAGAAGAACAATTACGTGTGTATACGGCAGGTACGTGTGCAGGGAGGAATGAGCACAATGTGATAAAATACTAACTCTGGAGAAATGCAGGTGAAGGGCTGTATTAGCTTCCCAGGACTGCTGTAACAAAATACCACGAACTGGTGACTTTCACAACAGAGACTTATCATCTCACAGTTCTGGAGGCAGAAATCTGAAATCATGGTGCTGGCAGGGTTGGTTCCTTCTGAGGGCCGTGAGGGAGAGTCTGTTCCAGGCCTCTCTCCCAGCTTCCGATGGTTTGCTGGCAATCTTTGGCATTCCTTGGCTCACAGACACACCACTCTGATCTCTGCTGTCATGCTGTCATGGCGCCCTCCCTGTGTGCATGTCTATCTGTGCCCAGATTCCCCCTTTTTATAAGGACACCAGTCATACTGGAATAGGGACCTAGCTTATTCCAGTATCACTGCATCTTAATTTAACTGCTTATTCTGCAAGAAACCTATTTCCAAAGAAGGGTGTATTCTGAAATTCTGGGGATTCATATTTTAACATATTTTTGACACAAATCAAGCCTTAATAAGAATATACTGGAGTTCTTTGTAATATACTTAAAACTTTTCTGTAGGTCTGACATTATTTCAAAATTAAAAGTTTTTTGTAAAGATAAACAGAAAGAAGCTCTAAGAAGGATTGAAGGGAAGGTGTGCCAGGGAGGAAAGCATTATTGAGGGGATGCCTTCTCAGAGACACATGGTTCTAAAAGCCCACCAGTAAGACAGCTTTTGAGAGCTACCGAGGGGAAGTTACCTTCTCATGATAGGTCCTCATGGCTCCAGGATAAAGACAGTCCCCCATTCAACCACCCCCATCCCCAAGGTCTTACCTTGGAGAGAAAACTCACGATTTGGGCTGAAAACATGAATTTATTTTTTCCCTCCAAAACAAGCTTGTAGCCAAGCACACTTGCCCGGCATCTCAATAGATGCTAGTGGTGGTTAATTAAAAGAATGTTGCTAAACAAAGACAGCTAAATAATTGTGTGTTTCACAGAATTTTATTCCTTAACTTGTATCTCTTAAAAATAGCACACTCCATATGAGAGTTTTTCTTTTATTCAAATCATGCCTGAGGAACAGTGCATTTATACGGTAGTACTCCACGTACTTAGAGGAAGAAGGAGCCCCAGGAATTGGTGAGTGTACCCCAAAACAGGGTATGGCCTGGTTGATCAGAGGGCCCCAACTGCCAGCCTCCTGCAGGTCATGTCTCAGCCACTCAGACCTCCTCTTTTATCACCTCCAGGGATGGGACCCTGCAGATATAGGAAATCTTGGAGTGGCATCTTTTTAAGTAGAAATTTCCCATACTTGAGAAGCATCACCAATCGAATCCAGGTGTCTCTGCCCTGATTTGGTGTCCATACATGCCCCAGACTGCACTGGGCAGTCTCCAGGAAGCATCAATAGACTCCTTCCCTGGCCTGCAGTCTCCTTCTGGCTGGGGATGCCCTACAATCCCCAAGCGTCCCTCAAAGGGCTATTCTCCGTCCTCCATCCTTGCCAGGCACTCCTAGTCAACTGCAGAGAATGGAAATAGCACTACACAGAGCATCAGGTATGGTCTCCACTTCTGGCTGTGCCCCAAACTCACTGCATGACTCTCAGACAGTAATTTAGTCTCTTGGGATCTCAAGATCCTGATCTATAAAATGACTAGATTGAGGCAGATGCTAGGAATTAACATATTTTTCAAATGTAGCGGCTCAACTAGGGACCAGACTCCAAGAAAGTTCTAACTAACCAGGAACAGAGCAAAATGGAGGCTGAAATGCTCCATTTCTTCTCATCCCACTTGGGAAGCTGGGAGAACCATGCCAAACCTCTCATTATGGCACCATATTCAAAGTCATATTCATTACGGGTCTTTTTTTGTTCCTACTCACAGAGTGTTGGTTTTATCTCCATCCTTTGCTGCAGCTATTTTCACCAACCCTTCACCAAAAGCCCCAAATGCCACTAACGTGAATTTTGCACATTTATTTCAATTTCGTGGAAACTATCCAATTGGCCAACTTCCCTCAATGGGGCACCATATAAGAGAAAGCAGGAGTCCACAGCACAGGATCTCAAAGAAGGAAGCCACCCATGGACCAGGCAGTCAGGAAGGCTTCCTCAGTTCAGAGAAGTTTAACACAGGCCAAAGGGTACTGAAGGGCTCAGATGGAAAGGGTGAAAAATGAGGGCAGAAAAAGAAAGCACAAGCAAAGAGATGCTGGTGGGGAGAGAGGACTGCCCATCGGAAGAGCAGCCCAGGGAGACGATGAGGATGCCAGGCAGAGAGGCGGGCAATGGGGGGCAGGGGTGTGAATGAAAGGCTTTGCAGGCCGGTTTCTGCCAGCCAGCACCCACTCTCTACTTTTCCTAACTGTCTATGTGCTCTTGATTTGCAATTTCACCCCTCCCGATTCTCAGTCTCTGCCTTTAGAGTGCCGCCTCCACCCCAGCTCCCCAGGGGAAGGAGCAGTCTAGGCCAATCAGTGAATTCTAGCCCTACACATGGTGACTTGTTGAGAGCTAAACAGGCTACACACTGAGACTGGGATCAATAAGAATGACCCTCAGGACTTGTGCAGGAACTACCAAGAAATGAGTTTCCCTGTTTCTGGTGTAGTCGGAACCTAAACCTGCTGGCCATATGGGAGAGCTTTAGGCTAACCCAAAGGAAGTGGGGCTGAAGACAGAGGAACAGTCCCAATAGCATCCTAAATGCAGTCATGTCCAAAACCAGTATTGCACAGTACTTTCAATGACAGAAGTCCATAAGGAGAGAGAGAGAGAGAGAGAGAGAGAGAGAGAGAGAGAGTGAGAGTGTGTGTGTTTGTATCTGTTGATTTTGTTTACTGTTACCCAAAACCAAAATAATTGCAATGGGAAGCTTAGATTATAGAGAACTAGCAGCACTAGACTAGGGCGTTAGAGAGACCTGGCCAGATATCAGCATTACCATATAGTAGCTGTGGGAATTTGTAAGTAAACCACTTAGGTTCCACAGATTTCTGTCTCATCTATAAAATGGGCATAATAATTCATGAGTGGACACATGTGGAAGTGCAAGCTCCTGGAATACTGGTGGAATCTGTGGAGTTTGTACTTGATGAAGGAGACGCTGTGGCATTCTAAGTAGAGAATTCATTGGAGGGAAAATTATTCTAGGCCCTGTACAGGCAGGATGGGGCCAATGATCCCTGCCACTCAGGGAACCTATTGCATGCACTATGCTATACAGGCTGAGAAGAGGTAACATACCCCATGGACATTGCATCAGATGTTCAGAGATGAGAGCTGAAGCATCATTCACACTGTGTACTGTGCTCACCAGGGGGTGCTGAATAAGAAGTCACCTATGCTGCCCTGGCCTTTCCCCCTACAAAATAGAAAGATGACTCTTACCCTCTTCCCTTGGGAACGGGACAAGAATTAACTATGAGCTCTACAAACTACTTTGTACTCCCTGTGGAAGAGCTGCTATATAGCTACAAGGGGGTGATTAATTTTATCTCTCTAAATGTCTCAGTATCATTTGCCAAAATGATGATTTATTATTTAGACAACCTTTATATTTCCAAGGGGCTTTAAAAATCATTTATAGTGGAGAATGAAATAAAACTGATTAGGGCCCTGAAAAACAGGAATGGTGAAAAAATGCACAAGGAACTGGGGGTTATTTATTCACAACCAGAGAAGGCAAATGAAGGACACAGCAAAATCCATCGATTATATGCAAAGCAGTACTGCTAAGGAGAGGCCCGTATCCCCATATGATGATGGGAAAGAGAAACGGAAAGAGACAGCAATGCATCTGGACTGATGTAGGCTAGACATCAAGCAGATAACAGGAAGAACTTTCTAATTGTATACTGGCTCTTAGCATCTAAAAAACATTTTCAATTGCCTTTTATAGATGATAGCTGAGGTAAAATAAAACGTAGAAAGACAATGCAGATATGGTCAAAGAAATACATCTTTAAGAAATGATAAAAAAATGAGAAAGATAATAGAAAACTGGGAGGGGGCAATTTAATCCTTCTTTCAGGAAGAAAAGGATCATGAAGGGATACCATGCCAAATCATGGTGGATGAAGGAGACTGGAGTATACTAATATGCAAAGAAAGCATAGAGAGCTCCTAGAGGTATCATGGGTTGAGGAAGACAAGCCCCACTAAACCTACTCCCTTTCCTTCTTGAAAATTTCCCTAGGACACGAGATCATGGTGTATCTAGATTTCACCAAAGCACTTGCTGAAATGGACCATATGGAGAACCGCAGGCCAGGGCAAGTACAAACTGGTGAATTCACAGCTGGCAGAAAAATGGTACCCAAAGAGGGTCCAACAGAAGCAGCATCCCCTGTGGGATATCACAGGCTCTGTCCTCTTTGGCATTTTTATCAGGCTTGGATGAAACCCTGCAAGTAACACTCACTCAGTCTCAACTGCTGAGATGCTTGGCTAAAACCAACCAGATGAAATGAACAGTTCTGGTTCTGCACATTTAGATTCAAAACCATCCCATCAGAGCTACACTAGATCTGGCCTGACATTTATGTTGCCAAACTGAAGACCAACTGCCATGCTTCTAGAACAGACAGACAGATGATCCCAACATCTCCAGCCTGCCTTCTTTAGAGCAGGATTCACCAAGAGGCAGGTCTGCACTGGCCATCTCCTTCCCATTAGAGAGGTCTTCAGTCACATGCCAGGACTGTGACCACCGACCCTAGACCTGTCTGGATTTTATCTTACAAAGCAAATTCAAGGGACTGCTTGTGTTCCTATTATCTATGCAGTGTAACAAATCACCCCTGAAATTTAGTGCTGTGAGACAGTGTTTTATTAGCTCTTACAGTCCTGCAGGTTGGCTGGGCCCAGCTGAGTAGTTCTCACCCAGGGTGACTCAGGAGGTTGCAGTCAGATACTGGCAGGAGCTGCAGTCATCCAAAGCCTCTACTACCGCTTGATGCCAGAGCGGTTCACTCACATGGCTGGCAGTTGGTGCTGGCTGTCAGCTGGATGCTCACCTTGGGCTGTCAACTGAAGTACCCATATACAGCCTCTCCATGCACCTTAAAACGTAGCAACTAGGTTCTCAGAGTGAGCATTCTAACAGCTAGAGTCCCTAGAGATCCAGGTAAAAGCTGTGAGGCTGCTTCCGACCTAGCTTTGGAAGTCCCAGACCATCACCTCTGCCACATTTTACTGGTCAAGCAAGTCATCAAGTCCAATCCATATTTAAGGGGAGGAAAGTTAGACTCTAGGTTGACAAGTTCCTACCGTCAAAGAGCTTGTTGGATGGGAGATACTGCTGTAGCATCTTTGACAAATAGAATGGGCCACTGCTTTTGACAGCAGAGAGCAATGTGATAAGAAGTATTCCAATTAGTAAAAGTATTGTCATCAGTTAGTGGTGTGCTGCTGAGCGTCACATCCTAGGAACCCAGACCTAGGCCCTTCAAGCCCAGTGTACACCAACTGGCACTGTGCCCAGCATAGTCAACATCGAGTTTCTGCCTCCCAGTCTCCTTCCAGGAACCCACATGCCTCCCAGTACTTGACCCCAACTGGCTCTGTCTCATTGTCATCTCCACCCTGACATGCCATATCAATGGGAATTAACAGCCTCACCATGCTGGGCACACAAGGAACCACCCACTACTTAGTCAATTGCAAGAGCTAGGATTATTTTAAAAAAATAAAAAAAAAAAAGCATTATCCTTTTTGTAAACATTCAGAGAAAACTCAGAGAACTCGTATTTGTTTTTGATTATTCTGAGTTTGCAAGCTGAAGCATTCATGGTTCATAAAACCCATGTATTTGTTCCAAATGTCAGTGTGTTTCCCTTTGTGCAGCAGCAGATGCTGGGCAGGGGGAGGGCTGATGGAAGGCCTTCTGCATCTGTGCTAACAGATCATGTCTTACAGCCTCCCCATGTTGGCTCCCCATTTCCCTGCCTTCTTCTCACTCTGCTGTTGTAGGCATCTGTGACATCATAGCCTGTTGCCATGGAAACTGATGCTATCACAGACTTCTGACTTTAGACAATACAATTTCTTTGTGTTGACAATTTCCTGAGAGGACATCAGCATGGATCTTCACATATATGAAGGAGAGTGGAAAACTTACCAGCTTCCTGAATATTTACTGAGATCTGTATGACTAATTGCCTCATGGGCAGAGTAGAAAGAAACCTGGCCAGACCTAGAAGAGACTCTGGTGTTACCCTTCCAAGCTGGGCCTTGGTTTTCCTACCTGTAAAATGGAAATGATAATTCTTAGCCTTTGGAATTGTTGCATGAGAGTTTCCTATTATGGAGCCTGGGGCAAGGCAGATGCTCACCAGGCAGGCCTCCCTTCCCCAACACCCCCCTGCCTCAGCAGGAACCTTGGAAGACATTGGGATGTGGGGATGAGAGCAACTGAGGGGACCACAATGACATGGACTCTGCTCCCTTCACTGTCGCCTCCCTCTTTCTCCTGTCCTGTCTTGACTCTCCGCTGCTCTGAGATCTGCCAGCTAGTTCTGCCTAAAATGGTCTTCTCTCTGAACTGACTTCCTCCAATAAGGAGGCAAGTGAGTCCTTACTCCAGTTCACACCTTCTCTTGAGTGATTTAATGGCTTTTAAGCAAAAGCAACTATCTGAGAGGCCTCACGCCCAAGGGAAAGCCAGTGGAGCTTTTAAACCAGGGGCTGGGTGCTTGAAGGTGCAGGGAATGAGTAGGCTGGGTGGCCCTCTGTTGGGCACTTCTGCTTCCCTTCTCACCAGATCTGAGGCAAGGGTGCAGGCCTTGCCAATCACCCACACCTGATCCCTGTGTGAACTCCCTGGGTTCTTTTATGCTAAGCCAAAGCTACAATCTGCTACCCTGACTCACACAAGCAATCCCAGCACTTGAGAAAGACACAAATCTCTTCTGAGGTGACCAGAAAAAAAATTTAAATTTAACTGCAAAAGAATGTTACTTTAAAACAGAAGGGTCTTTGATGTAACTTAGATCTGTCATCTTTGCAAAATGAGGTAAAAGACAACACTTTGGTGCAGAATGGTGCATAGATTAAGCCTCTCCAGGGAGGACTTGGAGTCGTCTTTGCTCACCAATAGAACCCAACTATGTTCTACAACGTTAAGTAATATTTTAAATAAGAATTGTAGGCATTCCTCCAAAGTGTTTAGGCAACTTCTTGACTTTAGGAAGTAAGTCCTTTTGCAATGGGAATGAAAAATAAATAAATATATGTTGGCTAGTGCCCCCGTCACCTGCACACCACATCAGCCTACACCAGCTCTGCTCACTCGTGGCCAAATCTGCGTGAAGGGTGGTTGACCACAGGAGTTGAAAGAGGCCAGGAGCCCAGGGAGCCCAGGCTTGGGAGTGGTATGTGGAGTGTGACCATATCTGTACACCAGCTACTGTGCCAAGTCACCGCTCAGACACAGCAACACAGGGCACAGCCGGTATAGCAGCATGGCAGGTAGGGCCCCAAGAGCCATAGAGCCACAGGCCTGTGCCTTTGCCTCAGATCTGATGAGAAGATCTGCCTGCAAAGGGCAGGCAGAGGGAAGGGGATGTCTTTGCCAGCTGAAGCACTCCGTTAAGGCTGGAACACATCCCCAGCTCCAGATATGAAGCAGGGATATCTCCCACCTCCTATACTCATCCCAGGGAGCACAAGGCCTATGGGGAGCTCCCTTCTTCCTCCTCCATTTCAACATTTCTTTCACTTTCCATTTAACCAACATTCTCCTAGATGAAACTGTCTGGGAAGGGCCACTCTGCTGTTAACCAACTTGGTGTGTGGCCTCAAGCTCTGACCTCCCCAATCTCTTTTCCCCCCACAGCTGGACCAAATCCAGGTTGGAAAAAAGGGAGATTGAGAAGGGCTGCATCCCAAAGGCATCACAACAGCAGAGGCTGCCCCAGCCTCCCAGTGTCACCATTCCCAAACACGTTTCTGCTTGTATTAGACCTTTTCATACCCAAGAATCACAAAGAAAGACAGGAGTCCTCCTCGAACGTCAGAGCCAGGCTTCTGCTCTTCATTGCCTATGGTTTGGGAGTGTTTTCTTCTGAATTTTTCTCCTTTATTATACAGTCTAGCCTTTGAGTATTTTAGCTTTCTGGATTTCATGTTTTACCTTGTCCATATGGGCTTATCCTTTTTTCACCATTAATTCTGTCCCCCGCCCAGCCCATCTTTTATCTTTATCCTAACTTTTTCACTTTATTGGCTAATGTCTTTAAGCAATTAATTGCCTGCTTTTTTTTAACCATTTTATTATCATTTTTATTTTTACAAATCCTTAATTATAACATTTCTCCTTAACTTTAAAAAATCCTGTGATGGTTAATTTTATGTCAACATGGCTGGAGCATGGACGCTCAGGTAACTGTCACACGTTACTCTGTGTGCCTCTGGAGGGTGTTTTTGGGTGAGACTAACATTTCCATGAGGAGACTGAGCAAAGCTGATGATTCCCCCTTAATGTGGGTGGGCCACATCCAACCAGAAGAAGAAGGCTGACTTCCCCAGAATAAGGGAGAATTCTTCCTGCCTGAATGCCTTCGGACTGGGACGGCAGCCTTTTTCCTACCTTTGGACTCAAACTGAAACATTGGCTCTTCCCAGGTCTTCAGCCTGCCTTCATTCAGATAGGACTATACCATTAGCACTAATAATTCTCAGGCCTTCAGATGTGGACTGAAACTAATCCATCAGTTCTCTTGGGTCTCCAACTTGCCAATTCACCCTGCAGATCCTGGGACTTGCCTGCCTCCATAAGTATGTGAGCCAATTCTTTATAATGAATCTTCAATCAATAATTAAGCATATCCTATTGGTTCTGTTTCTCTGGAAAATTCTAATACAAATCCTTTCTCCCTTTTAAAGCTTATCTGGTTTTTGTTTCTTTTGACCAGCAGTGGGAACAGCATGTGCAAATGTTCTGGGGCAGGAGGAAGCATGGAGAGTTCCAAGAAAAGAGAAGGCAGCCTGGGCAGAGTGGTGGGAGCGTGCACTGCAGGCAACCCAGGCAAACACGGATAAATAGAAAAGAAAAGAAAAAGCCACCCAGAACTTGCTGTGAAAGAGTCACTTGGGCTCTAATTATTCTGGTTGTTTGTCTCTGCATGGAATAATATGAATAGTTTCGTGTCTGTGATTAAAGAGCCCAGCCTCTAGGGGCTAAAAAATTACCCTTACCCATCTCTTCCCCCCAGTTCTTCTCATATAGGCAGCCAGTTTCTGGTCCAGGGGGGCATTGTGTAAACACTGGAAGGAAGGGAGGGAAGAAAGGAGGTAGGAAGGAATTTTCTGAGCACTCTGGTAGAGAGGCCTTCCCTAGGGTCACAGAAGCATTTGCCTCCATGCCTCGACTATGGAGAGGTTGTGGTGTTGCTGCAGGGATACTGCTAAGTGCTCTCTAAACCTGCTTTTCCCAGACATGGAGGCTCACTTCATTTCTCAGCTGTGTCCAGGCGGGACCATGAGAGTAGTCTTTGCCAATGGAAGAGGAAGTGATATATCTCCCAGGCTGAGGTGGGTAGGAAGGTAAGAGCGAGTGCCTTTTCCTCTGTCAGCATCCATCAGCAGGGTCTACCAGCACGGATTCCTGAATGACAGGAGAGGTAGGTAAGGGGAGGGGAAGGGGGCAGAGCCCACCACTGGCCTCACCAGATTGTGATATGAGTGAGAAATAAACTTTTATCTTACGGGCTAAAAAATTTGGAATCAGTTGTTACAGCAATTAGCTGACACTGACTAAACCAGAAATTGGTATGACAGGTGTCGATGTGTCCCCTGAGCTGGGCCCACCCCAGCAAGGCAGCAGAGCAGAAAGTATGGAAGGGCATCTGTAGGCAAGCCCGGGCTAGAAAAGGAGGCAACAGAGGGCAGACAAAAGTGAGAGAAGCTTTGGCTGTGGGAACACAAGATCCAAGGGCAACTACCTTTCCCACAAAAAGCAGCTGCAGGGGCAGTGTCTGAGCAGTCTGGGAGACACAGGGAAGTGCAGGGTGGGGACTCAGCTGCTCCAAGCAGAACCCCACACTGCTGCATTGAGAAGGGAAAGAAGAGGCACAAAGAAGGGAGGAAACATTTATTGAATGTCTACTACATACCAAGCATTGCCTGTACCAGGAAATCAATATATGTTATCTCAATTACTCATTCCCAAGCCCCTATAAGAGGGTATGATTCCTTCCCATTTTTTAGAGAAGGAGCTACTTCTAAGGCCTACACTTACAGACTGGCCAAGTGGAGATAGGAACCTGGTGTTGGAGATCACCACATGGGCACCCTTCTGCCTCCCTCGTGGGAAATGGGAATTCACCAGCAGGGACCCCATACTGCCTGCTGGCCCTATGAAAGGCACCTATGCACAAATGGGAGGCCGCCTGCCCTCAAGACAGAGGGAGAGGGAGGACACACATCAAACAGAAGCTCCAACTGCTTATGGAAGTGATGAGACAGAGGTGCATTTATGCCTACCTAACGTCCATTTCCCTGTGCTCAGAAGTTCACCTCTGCATACAGCAAAAATCCCACCTGTCAAAGCATTATCCTGTTTGATAACCCACGTTTAGACCCCTTTCTATCCTTCTCAGATGGCCCCTTCACTCATAAACTGGCTACTAAGCTTCCCACTGTAGTCTGAAGATTGAATCAGCCCCCATCTCTCACCTCCACCTCCTGTTTCCAGCCAGGTTGCCCTCAGCCTCTGTTCATCTCCCTTGCTCACCCCAAAACACAGTCCTGAAAGGGGAGGGGCCACATGCTTGGAAGGCTCTCAAGAGACCAACAGGGAAAAGTCATTATTCGAAAGAAATACTTGCACATGCATGTTTATAGCAGCACAATTCACAATTGCAAAACCCTGAAACCAACCCAAATGCTCATCAATCAATGAGTGGATAAAGAAACTGTGGTATATACAAATGATGGAATACTACTCAGCTATAAAAAGGCATGGATTAACAGCATTTGCAGTGACCTGGATGAGACGGGAGACTATTATTCTAAGTGAAATAACTCAGGAATGGAAACTGGTATGTGGGAGCTAAGCTATAAGGATGCAAAGGCATAAGAATGATACAACGGACTTTGGAGACTTGGTGGAGAAGAGAGGGAAGAGTTGGAGGTGGGCAAGGGATAAAAGACTACAAATATGGTCCAGGTCCAGTGTATACTGCTCGTGTGATGGGTGGACCAAAACCTCATAAATCAGCACTAAAGAACTTACTCATGTAACCAAGTACCACCTGTACCCCAGTTACTTATGGAAAAATAAAATAAACAGACACTATGACTGTCCCCAGCAGCATGGACATACCATAAGGTCACACATCCCAAGCTAAGGCGGCTGCCTGCCTGTCAGCCTCTTAAACAGGGTTCCAAAGACTTTCAATCTCATTATCCAAGAGCTGGTTATAGGTTTCTCTTCTTGTCGAGTGAAGGGCCAAAGGAAAGTGGGTAGAGAAAGTGAATTCCCCAACCACCACCTTACAGGCACCCAGGAGTGTGAGATGGTCACCTAAGGGGCCTATGCTGGTACCTGGACATGCCTTCCCTTTTCACATCTTTCCTCTCCACATAGCTCTTAGGAAATGAGGGAAATGGAGAACTCCACAAGCTGGGCCAGGAATGAGGTGGGGAAAAAACATTAAGAAGCCACTTGTTTAAAGAGTGGGTAGGAACACAGGCAAAGGACCTCGAGAGGTGTCTGTGAACCTGGCTGCATGTGGCGGGCAGCTTCCCCCAACGCCAGTCATTGCACCTTCCCACTCTGGGCGGGGGCCTGGGATATTGGATCTGATTTTCCTCTATGGATGACCATTCCACCAGGCTTGGGCCAGGAGCTGGCCCTGTCCACCGGAATCAATCGTATCCACCATTAGAAGAACAGCTTGTGTTTCCAGAGCACATCCCAGTTTACAAAGCATTTCCCATACACGGGCTCTGATTCCTACTCAACAACCTCTTACTCAAGGGCTCAAAGGGGAAGAGGTTGGACCTCATCATCCCCAATGGACAGGGGATAAAAATGAGCCTCAGAGACATTAGGTGACTTTCCAAGGCCACACAGCCAGTAAATGTGAGCCAGTTCTCTGACTCCCAATACCAGCCTCTTGCGTGGATTCATACCTTCAGTTCTAAGGCCACGGTGGGGCCAGGCACCACAGAGCTCCATGTGCACTCCTCTGCCTGGACAGGGAAATGTGCCACCCACTTCCGGCCCTCCATGTGGCCTCAGCTTGGCCACGGTGGCTAGAAGCCTGGGAACCAAGTGCTGGGAGAGCTATGGCACCCGAACCTTTAAAGGGTGAAAGAGCTGTGCCGACTAAAATTGCAGGCAATACTGACATTGTTCTACTGAGGAGAGCCAATGCCAGTGAGTACACTATCCAGAGCCTCCCAACTCCTGGGGCCACAGAGAGCAGAATGGGCTGACTGAGGCCTTCAAATTTCATTTTTACACTTTATTTTTATCTACAGAAATAGGCAACCCATAGTCCATGGTTTACAGAATTTGATTAAAAAAAAAATACTACATTCAAATATTATCTTGATTTTTGGTGCCCCCTTAACTTTGTTCCAAATGAGTGACTCCTTCACCTTACCCTAGTCCCTGTTCCTCCCCGTCTCCACAAACCGGAATCCTGGTGAAATGGGAGAAAGTCCCGGAGAACGTGGAGAAGGCAACATTGGTCCACAGGCCCCTTCCTTGCTCTGTTGGATCTGCTGAGAATTCATCTAGACCTGCTTACTCTGAGGCCGAGCGCCCCGGGAGGCCCTGCTGCCTAATCACTGGGCCTCCTGTGACTCCTGGCCATGGTGTGTCATGTCAGGTTACAGAACATCACTCCAGCACACATTCCTGAATATCAGCTTTTCCAAGTCTCTCGGAACACTGGCCCTCCAAGTCTATGGGAGTAGGCAAAAGAGAACTACCCACCGGCAATAGATGGGCCAGACAAGCGATTGGCAAGCAGAGGAAATATTTAGGAATCAGTTTTCCCAGAGGAGGGGGCCTGGGAATCTGTTTTAAATGAAAAGAGAGATACAGAAGTAATGACAATACTAATAACTACCACGGGCTTTAAACACCTTATCTCATTTATTTCATAACAATCATGTCAGGTGAGTGTCACCATCCCCACTTATGGGATGAACATACTGAGGCTGTAATTGGGAGGTTATGCAGTTTGTTCAACATCAGAGGTGGAATTCAAATCCAGACCTGTCTGACTCCAACACTCAACTACTTCAGAAAAAAAATCCAACTGGGCACAACGGCTCATGCCTGTAATCCCCACACTTTGGGAGGAGAGTTGGGTGGAGCATTTGAGGTCAGGAGTTCAAGACCAGCCTGGCCAACATGGTGAAACCCCGTCTCTACTAAAAATACAAAAAAAAAAAAAAAAATAGCAGGTGTGGTGGTGTGCGCTTGTAATCCTAGCTACTGGGGAGGCTAAGACATGAGAATCACTTGAATCCGGGAGGTGAAGGTTGCAGTGAGCCGAGATCATGCCGCTGCACTCCAGTCTGAATGACAAAGCGAGACTCTGTCTCCAAAAAAAAAAAAAAAATTCCCATTCTATCTGTTCAGGAAGCCAATCAGAAACACCTCAGAGGTGGAAGAAGGACAAGGTACAAAGGACACGGTATGTGACCCCAGCACTTACCCTTGACAGTTACTTAATCTTTCTGTGTCTCAATTTCCATGCTCACCCCCAAAACAATGTGTACCAATAAGTAAATATGGCACAATAACAACAACTGTTGAAACTAGGGGTAGGGGTGGGGTATGGGTGTTCATTGCAGTATACTTTTGACTTTTCTGTACTTTTGGAAATATTCATAATAAATTGAGAAAAAAACAAAATGTCCCCAGGTCAAAACTGATATATGACCCCATCAAAGAAAGTCCCTGGCATCAAAATAGCTGAATAAAAATAGCTACATTAAACAGCTGCACCAACCCCCTCATGGCATTGTGGGAATATAAATTGGTTCAGCCTTTTTAGAGGGCAACTCGCAACATCCATCAAACTCTGAAACAAGGCACACTGTTTTCTTAAACTTTCTATTTTAAAGAAAGAGCAATCACACAAGAAAGTTGCATGAATGAAACAGGAAACCCCCATATTCCTTTTACCCTGATTCACCAATTTTTACCACATTTGCTTTTTCATTTTCCCTCTCCCCACCACATATATTTTATGGTACAATAGAATATATCATATATAATATTACATATACATTTATATTATGCACACATTTGTTATTTTATAGACACACATTTATTATTTTCCTCCCTGAGCCCTCTGAGAGCAGGTTGCACACATCACGGCCTTTTACTTCTTAATTCCTCATTGCTTGTTTCCTAAGAACAAGAATATTCTCTTATTTGACCACAGTACAGTTACAAATTTGAAAATATTAACATTTTGTTACAATACTTTCATCTAAGGAGACCCGTTCCCTGAGTTTTGGAAGACTATATTCCAATTTTGTCTACTGTCCAAATCATATACTTTAAAGCAATTTCTTGGTACAAGATTTGTTACATTTACTTGTCATGAATCTTAAGTATTCTTTAATCTAGGATAGTTCTTTTATTTAAAAGTGCAAAATAAGTTTGTTAATTTATTTAAAGAGGCTGCTTCCCTGATGCAGAAGTTTAGAGACTGGGACTCTTGGTCCAGGCACAGCTGAATTTAGTTGTTTTGAGGTGAGGCCTGAGGGTCCCCATTTCTAACAAGCTCCTGTGAGAACCCAAGCCCTGGCCCAAAGGCCACGCACTGAGTGGTGACACCAAGAAGACCTTCTGTGAAAAGCTGGTCGAGACCACCACAAGCTGCATCTTGCTTTCCTCTGAACGAAGCTTTGTCTGCAAGGGCAGCTAGACCCTGGGACTTGGGAGGTAACAGAGCCTTCCCTCCCTAGAACACCTCCTGGGCTTTCTGGAGCCAGGAAGTCTAAGGCAGAGAGGCACAAGTCACTGAAGAAGGCTCTGCTGCAGGTTCCCCATTTTAGATGATTCTGGGCTAGGGCAGGGAAGCCTGTTGAGAATTCCTATGTCCTGCCTCCTCTATCAGCACCAATCCACTATACCTTCAATAGGTACCTCTTCCTCCAGGAAGCCATCCTGGTTACCACAGCCCACTCTAAACTCTCTATCTGTCCCCTGACCTCCTATATCACTGAGCCCTGGCTATGTCACTGAGCACCTACTTGAATGTAGTTGCCATTCCAGGTACCTTTTCTTTCCTGTCTCCATGCCTCTGCTTCTGCTACTTCTCACCTATGATATGCAACCTCATCACTCTCCTCCCTACATGTTCAAGGCCCAGATTACTCATAAATGTACCCTAGCAAAAAGTCTCTCCAATGGCAGATTCCTTGCCTAAACCATCTTCAGGTATCTCCCATCCAGCAGCAGGTATATCAGTCTGATCTCCACAACTAGAGATTCAGGGTTCCTCTGCTTCCACTGCTTTTGTTTGCTACAAGTCCCTGGTTTTCTTGCCATGGTAGCATGTGCATCAGTCTCTCCCTGAGTGATTCTGGGCAATGTGACAGGAGTCTAGTCCATCCATCCATCATTTACCAAGTGCCTACCCTGTGGCAGGCCTGGGCTAGACTCTGGGGGCCCTCAGGGAGTCTCAGACAGTGTGGGTGCCTGCTTTTCTCAGAGCCAAAAGTGATGCAGCAGCATCAGCTGCATCTTTGCTTGTGAGCACAAAAGGTGCTTGTGAGAAGTGACACAGGGCCCAGCTAACAAGCCTTGATGGCATCACTGCAGGCTTTGCATCCTTGTCATGTGTCACCTCCCCCATGATTACTGTGATCACTGATCGTCATCATGCAAATAACAGCAAACATAACTGAAGTGCCTACATCATCCCCAGTGTTGGAAAGCCAGTAGAATCCCAAGTCTGTCATCTAAAGTTAAGAAATGAGCCAAAGGCATTCTCTATGGCTTGAATGCAACACGAACCAGAAAGACTGGAAAGCTTTTGGGAGTTGGAGCAACTGAGAAAAAGGTGATGAGCAGCCTGGGACACTCAGCGTCCTATCAAGTCGGCGCAGCCCTGGGACTCCAGGACTAGGCTTGGAGGTGCTTCCTGTGCATGGTTCCAGACCACCCTTCACAGGACATTCTGTGCAGAAAAATTACACTTTTCTCCTCTAAAAGAAAGCCCAAAACCAAAAGATACCTGTCCCTGGAGAAGCAGGACCCTTGGGGATTTCTAGCTGATTTCTGCTGCCACCACCACGGAGGTACAGCTGCTCCTGCAATGCCAGGTAGAGGCAGAATAATGCCCTTCCTTTCTACTCAGAAGTATAATGTAGATGAGGTTGGAACTGGAGGAGATGCAAGGGAAATAAACACAGAGTAGCACAATCCCAGGTCATGTGAATGATGGCTTCCTGTTGAGGCTCACATACTTCCCTAACAAAAGCCCACTTTCTGAGGCCCTGGACCCTGTTTGGGGGCACACTTCTTCCCTGATCATGGACAACCATCCATGTCAAGAAGATCATGGCCCATCCCTATCCCACTTCCGAAATAAGACCCAGCACAGGTACCAATTATGGTCTTCTCGGCACAACAGGACAACTCAAATTGTCTGGAAGCAGTGTGCGTGGGGTCACTCTGTCACCTCCAGACAACCATCCATGTTGAAAGCAGACCCAGAACAGAAAACCCAACAAAGAAATGGACAAAATGTCTAAACATTCATTTCATCAAAGAATATGTATGAGTGGCTAATAACACATGAAAAGCACATTGGGGAAATGCAAAAGAAAATGAACAATGAGACGCCATCGTACAACCACCAGGGTGGTTAAAATTAAAAAGACTGACAATACCAGCTGTTGGTGAGGATACGGAGCAACTGGGAGTCTCATACACTGCCGGAGGAAATGCAAGACACTTCCGCCACTTTGGAAGACAGACTGGCAGTCTCTTATCAAGTTAAACTTACCATGTTATCCAGGTATTTTCCTGAACAAAGTGAACACCCGTTTTTCATTTTGTGTTCACATAAAGACACTTACTTAAATATTCATAGTAGCTTTAATTATAAAAAGCCAAAAACTATAAGCAAATGCCCACCAACTTTGAAATGGATAAACCAATTGTGATATATCTATGCAATGGAATACTACTCAGCAATAAAAAGGAAGTATAACACATGCAGCAAAATAAATGAATCTCAAATATCATGCTAAGTGAAAGAAGCCAAACAAACAAACAGAAAAGAGTACATACTTTATGATTTCATTTATATGAGCTTTTAGAAAAGCAAAACAATAGAACCAGAAATGGTATCAGTGGTTGCTGGTTGCCAGGGGTCAGCAGTGAAGGGAGGCAAATGACAGGGAAGAGACATGAGGGTGATGAGAACGATCTACATCAGGTGTGTAGGGTAGCTATACAACTGCATTTTTGTGAACCCTCACAGAACTGTACATTTAAAACCTACTATATGTAAATTATGCTTCAAGACAGCTTACTTTTTCCAAACATGGACCTCAACTCAAGTGACTATTTTCATATCCCTCTAAGTCAAGGCAGGTATTCAGCAAGTAGGCACTGGCATAGCTGTATTTGTTAAAATCCTGAAAAGCTTCCACACCTACTGGGGAATCACTCTTGCCTGAGCTTCTGAGTTACACCTGTGCCCCAGTCCTTCTCTGGGTCCTCCTAGATCTCCCTGGGAGATCCAACAGCAAGGTTAATACTGGCTCAGAAGGGGGCTTCCTGGACCAGCTAAGGTGGACATCCTTTCTGACTGGTTCAGGGCTATACTGGGTGAAACGGATTTGGAAAAATAGATGGTACAAAGCTGAGCTCTAACTCAGCTGAGGGCCCACTAAGTCACTGCCAGGCTTATTGTGTTTAGATCATGCATTCTCAGCAGAGGTGAAAATTGATTCTTGGCAAGGAGGAAGACTAAAAAGTCTTAAATCTTACAACGATTTGTGGCCCACCAAAGGGTCTCAGTATGTGAACAGACATCTACAATATCTGTACTACTCACATTTCACAAGGTGTGGGGTGGTCAGGAAAAAAAAAAATGTCTTAAAAAGGCTCCTTAGGCCAGGTGCGGTGGCTCATGCCTGTAATCGCAACACTTTGGGAGGCAGAGGCAGGTGGATCACCTGAGGTCAGGAGTTAAGACCAGCCTGGCCAACATGGCAAAACCCTATCTCTACTAAAAATACCAAAAAAAAAGCAGGGTGTGGTGGTTTGTGCCTGTAATCCCAGCTACTCAGGAGGCTGAGGCAGGAGAATTGCTTGAACCTGGGAGGCAGAGGTTGCAGTGAGCCAAAATCATGCCATTGCACTCCAGCCTGGGGACAGAGCAAGACAATGTATTAAAAAAAAAAAAAAAAAGGCTCCTTCGTAGGGGCAACTACGAGAATAAGGTTGAGAAACACTGGTTTAGCTGCAAGAATTCTGTCTGTGATAGTGAGAGCTGGACACTACAGCCCCAGCCCCCAGGCCTAAGGGTGGAATTCCCACCTGGGAGGTTAACCTATGCAGAAGGTGTCCTGGGCATGTTTAGGTGGGAAGTGGGAGATCAGCTGGGAATGTGGGAAAGGGGAAGGGGCCACAGGAGCTCTCGAAGTCCTTTATACGACTCCCCTTCTGGGGAAAAGCAGCCACTCACTCTCCCTCCTATGAAAACCTTTAACCCAACTCAACTCAGCAAATGCTCAGGAGGACCCATGAGGACCAGCACCCTGCTAAGCTTAGGTTAAATAGAGAGAGAGATGGCTGCAACTAGGACTGCACACTCAGGTCTGGCAGAGAGACATGTAGAAACCCAAGGACTCCCACTCTTTGCTCCCAACATCTTATCTTTCCTTTCCTATCTGGAGTCCACGATGGCAGAATTGCACCCAAAAGGTCTGGAGTTTTCAGCCGGTGTAAGTAATGAAGACAACTTCCAAATTAGAAGAAATTAAGTGCTGTAGCTGAGTCCCCGGCTTTGTCAAGCTCAGCTGAACCACAGCCTCCTTGGAAACACTTGCTTTGTACGCTGATACATTATGACAATATTATAATTGTTCTCTCAGTCTTTTCCCAGATATTTAATAACAACCTGAAGTGGGAGTTGCAAAGGTCAGTCCTCCTGAAGAATAAGCATTGTTCTCATTGTCCTTTCCTGAATAGCCTCTTCCATTTGCTAGGCTGTTCTATGCCAGTGAGCCCTGGTGGTGGAGGCCTGGTGCTGTTAAAGCAGCAGCACCACCTACTCAGGGAAGAATATTCTAATTTGCTAAGTGGTCCAGTGTCACTGTTTGTCTGCATCATCTGTATAAATACACACACACACACACACACACACACACATAAACACTCCTCCTGTGCTACCCACGCTTCAAGCCCATGAATGGAAAGAATGTTAACTGCCAAAACTGGAGAAACCAGGTGATATACATATTTGGCATACTCACTTGGGCAGTTACTCTTGTGCTCTGGCTAGGTGAGAAGCTTCATTTTCTGGGACCTCACATCGACAGAGTCACATACCTATGTTAAAACTTTAAGTGCATGCTGAAAGTTCACAATAGTTGACAAATGGGTCTCTCTTAGCAGGATGCAGTATGTGAGCAAAGACTAGGAAGCAGCAGGGCCCTGAGCTCTCATCTCTCCTTAGCATGTTCCAACTGCCTGACTGATCTTGTGGCAGTCATTCTTTCTCTGTGAACCTCAGCTGCCACATCCATTAAATGGACCTAATTCGCTGTCTGTCCAAAGACAAGACTCTTTTCCAATGCTGAGATCTGTGACTCTCTTTCTGAAAACATACCAGAGGGCAGCTTTCAGGAACCACTGGATCATCTGGGGCATTTCAGTGCAAGCATTGCTCAGAAGTCTGCATGCTCAGATAAGGCAGGGAGCAACAGCATTATAATTCATTATCCCTGTGATGCTGTTAGTAAATGTGCTTCATGTTTAGGCAGGGCTTGGTTTGGTAACTCAGGCACCATAAAAGAGGGCGATGTAGCCCTGGCAGTCTGTGTCAGAGAGTAGCTTTGTACCTAATCCTGAGGGCATGATAGTTGCTAAGGAACCATTGAGATGCAAATGAATTGGCAAATACTTAGCAGCAAGATATCAGAAAAGGGTGGGGAGGAGATGCTCTGAACAAGTTAGTCAGATGAGTGAAAGGAAAATTACTTTCTCCTGATTGGGAAAAGAAAGCCAAGGGTTTTCATGCAGAGCAGCAGCATTGTGCTACTGTGGTTTTTTTTTTTTTTTTTTTTTTTTTAATCTGTTCTTTTTCTGCTTAGCTGGGAGTAGAGGAAAATTGGAGCCAAGAGCAGGGAAGTTGGAAGGACAACTTCTTCTGATAAACTCTAAGTACATTTTACATCACTCTCTCTCTCTCAAATGAGAAGAAGACATCTAAGGTATGAAAAAAGTAGTCTGTAAAGCACTTTGAAGATTTGCCTTCTTATATAAGACTCAAAACCTAGGGGAAAAAGTACATCAAAAACTGAATAAATATTCTACTGATGCAAAATGGAAATAACAGGTGAGACTAGGCCATGATTGATAATAGTGAAAAAGAAGGGAAATGAGCCAGCTCACTGTACCTATGAGTATGCATTTCTTTAATTCTTGCTCTCTAATGGATATCCAATTTAAATGCAGTGGTTAAATTCAGAAGCTCTGGTATCTACATTGGAACCAGGGGATTACAGTGAGAAATATGGCTCTTTGCCCACTGTTTTCCTCTTCTTTCCCCTAAATAGGAACCCTCCTCCTTCAGTCTAGTTGAGATGCTGTAGTCTAAATATCACTTTGCCTTTAACCAAACACCACTGCTATCTGCCTATTCATCATTTTAAATTTGATCACAATGCTCAGAAAGATAGAGAACATCCCATCAAGAAAGAACCTATTTGTCTGGCTGTCTCCAGATCTCCCTTCCTGGGTTTTTAACTTTTCCATCACTTTCTGTTTCCCCAGCTTTTCATCTTCAGGACCATCACAGCCAGATACCTCCTCCTTTTGTCCAGAATCCATATACTTTCCTTTATTGTACATACCATCTCTCTTACTTGGTTGTATAATTTAGCTGTCCCAGGAAGATTGATAGATGTGGCCTATCAATGGCAAGAATGCCTTCCCAGCACCCATTCTTGCTTCTCCTGGACAAGCACCCTGACAGTTTTGTGACCAGCTCTCCTCCATCTCAGGCCAGGCAGCTTGATGGGTCTAAGTGACCCCTTTCCTCTCAGCTGTAGGATTTCATAGACACATAACCCAGGCCTGGCCCATGAGCATATTTCCATCACCCTGGTGATAGAGATTGGTGCATAAAGAGGCTCAGGACCCAAGGGAAGCCCAGCAGGCAAAACTTCTTCAGTATTTGCTACAGCTACAAGGAGTGAGAATTTATCTTTCTACTGAAGAAGTTTGAGGCTTCCAGCAGCCACATGACCATCTCGTGGGAAAGCCTGTCTGAGGATGAAGTCAACATAAATGACTGTGATTAGTCTCTATTCATCCCTGCAGATCCATTCTCTACTTTTTTTTGCCATTTTCTGTGCCTCTGACCTCTATGAACTGCATCAGCCACACTTGCATGCCTGCTGCCTTCTTGTTGAATTCATCGTGGGAGGTGATGGCAGGAGACGATGTGTAAGAGGAGGAGAAAGGGTTCAAGGAACACAAACCCTCCTCCTTCAGCCCCCATGGGGAGTATCGGCTTCCCACTATTGTCAGTCCATGGGTACATCCCCATCCTCATCGGTTCCCTTAATGTTGTTCAGATCTCTGTAGAGAGTCTCTTCATTAAACCCCCCTCAGTAAACCCTGTGAGAGTGCTGTCTGTTTTCTGCCAGGACCTTGGCAGACACAGACACAGAACTAAGGAATGAAAACAGGGAGACAGTCCTGAGACAGCACTGGTGCCCTGGATATAACTATAACCAATGTCCCAAACTGCTTAGCAATGACAAGCATTGGTAACCACCTACTCTTTGCTTTCCTCCAGCTTGAGTTGAAATTCTGTTACCACACTGACAGATAGGACTAATGAAATAGGTTAGGCCACTGGTGGAAAGCCCTGAATGTCCACCTTCATGAGACAGGGCGTCAGAATGGCTATGAATACTGGTTTCTCATTCCTACACACTCCCATCTCTCTGGCAACATTCTACCCATCCTCCAAAAAGTCTCTCTCTCTCTCTCTCTCTCTCTCTCACACACACACACAGACACACACACACACACACACACACACACACACACACACACACACACTCCTTCCCAAAATCTTTCCCACTCTAAGTCTGACCCTCTCATTTGGTTTCTCCTAGCAGCTGATGTGTAACTGCTATACCACATCCATCAGAGTTTATCATATGCCCTATTACAGCCTGCAGTCTGTGTCGCTCTGCCTCCTCCACCAGCCTATTAATCAGTGAGCTCCCTGAAGGAAAGCTTGTGTCTTCTTTATCTTTGTGTTTTCAGTTTCAAGTATAATGCTTCTCATGTAGATGCTCAATAAATGTGTTCTGAGTGAGTACTTGTGACACAGGTGGCTCCTAGGCAGTGCTGACAGTTCTCTCTGCTCCCACTCCCCACTGGCCTCCTGTAGAATGTGAGCTCTCAAGTCTGGGAGTAGCTCACACCCTACTCAGACACCCAAGAGATGGGGCTGTATCATCTCTCAAGGCCACCTATTCCATCTTGGTTCAGCTCGACTGAAAAGAATTTTATAATCCAGCAAAAATCTATCTCCCGTGCAGACTAAACCTAAGCACACTTGCTAAGAATGCACTTTGAGTATTCACAGAAAGGCTCTCCCTTCCCCCATTTTAAGTTGTCCAAGCCTGCACCCATCACTCTCAGTCAATTACTTGTTTACTCCCTTTAAAGCTCTTTCCTGAAATTATATATACATTATTTGTCTTTTTCATGCCTGTCTTTCCCCCCAGTAGGATATATGCTCCCAAGGGCTGTAACATTTCTGGTTTCATGCATGCTGCCTGGTACACAGTAGGAGATTAACAATATTTGTTATTAAGTGTTGAATGAATGAGGTGTTATAGCTCTACCCTCTTCCAAACCTTCCCGTAAGTCCCTTTCTAGGTTTATCTAAACCATTGTTCTCCTACCTATCCTAAAATATTTCAGTTATTAATTGTTCCAACCCCAAACTTAGTGGTTTTCCACAATGACAACATTTATTTTGTTCAGGAATCTGCAGTTTGGACAGGGTTCTGTGAGGAAAGCTTGTCTCTCCCTACTCAAGAGTCAGCAGGGGTGCCTGGAAGGATGGGGCTGCAACAAACTGGAGACTCTTTCATTCATACTTGGCCTCTCCTGTTGGCTGTGGGCTGGGACTTGAGCTGGAGGTGGGGCTAGAAATTCTATATGCCCCCTTCATGTTACGTGGGTCTCCCTACGATATGGTAGCTTGGTGACAAGGGCAAGTATTCCGGGAGAGAGAAAGAGAGCTGGGTGGAAACTGCGTTGCCTTCTATGACTTCGCCTCCAAAGTTATGCAGAATTACTTCTGCCATATTCCATTCATCACAGTGAGTCTCAAGGCCAACTCATACTCAAGGGGAGAGGAATGAGCTCCACATTTTGATAGGAAGAGTATAAAAAATTTGCAGACGTATTTTAAATGACAACACGGGACATGATCTCAGGTTTTTAGGTGTTTGTTGATCTTTTCCTTCTTGTTATTTATTCATTATGTCACACTTATTGCCATGTGCCATGTGCTGGGGACACCATGACAATCAGGATAGAACCCATGCTTTAGAGGCTCACATAGCTGTGGGGTACCCAGCAAAATAAACACACAACTGGAGGCCAGTGTGGGATGTGCTCCCCCAGAGGGAAGCAGAGGCAGCTGTGGGGGCAGGGGAGAAAGCCTTCTAGGAGGAAGTGATCACCGTGGTGAATTCTGAAGAACAATTTAGGGTTAGCCAGAGAAGAACAGGAAGACATGCAACAGAAGCAGAGCAAGCAGGTGCAGACCCAGAGACACATGGGGCTGATGAGTTAGCTAGGCCGCTGTGTGGATGAAGAGAAGATGCCCAGGGCATGTGCAGCTGTGCAGCACATGCACCTGTGGGCATGTGTGTGTACACATGTACCTGCGTGGAGCTGGGAAAGGAGGTGCTGCCGGGCAGGAGGGCAGGAGGCAGGGAGGACCCAGGTGATAAAAGGTCTTGCATTTATTGGCCCTGAAGGTGCTAGGGAGCCAGCAATGGATTCACACCTGTGGTGTGACCAGGATAAAACCAAATACTACACTACGGTTTGACTCCCAAAGTGTGTTCTGACCAGTGCCTACTGCAGGCCTCTAAGCACCTGTCCAAAATGTGGTGGATTTTCTGATACTGATACCTTGTTCCTCGCCCTCTAGCTTATAGCCTGCATTCCACCAACCCAGACCATTTGGAGGTATTGCCAAAGGAGCTGAGAGCATCCCTGGATGGCTTTCCTGGTCCTGTGACAATAGCCCCCAGGAGCAGACAGCCCTAGAGGAACTTGCACAGATAGTT
The DNA here is from genome assembly GCA_963573385.1 of Cacajao melanocephalus. Taxonomy (NCBI): domain Eukaryota; kingdom Metazoa; phylum Chordata; class Mammalia; order Primates; family Pitheciidae; genus Cacajao; species Cacajao melanocephalus. The sequence continues at coordinate 57,297 of CAUYLG010078711.1, read as the reverse complement.
CAGGAGCAAGAATTCACATGAAGTCACCTGGAATGAGGCCCCTTCCCAATCCCCCCACCACCAGTTCACCTCCCGGGTCCAGCCTCAGCATCAATGAGAAAGTCAAGGGCAAAGGTCCTATGTTGATGTGCTGGAAAAATGGCAAGAGGAAAACAACAGAACAATCAACTGCAGCGCCCAGCTGCCTTTCACAGATAAGGCATTCTCTCTGCTGCCACTGTTGATGAAGCCACCTGCAATTATTCCTCATCCTCCTGCTCAGCCCTTTCCACTGCCATGGCTCCAAGGGGGACTGGCCACTGTCCAGTGAGGCTAGGATGCTGAGGGGTTTCTCTCCTCAACATCCCCCCGCATATTCTTCCACGCTCAAAGCTGATGCTAAATCCTAGTGTCTTCCTCTGATGTCATAAGTCTACATCTGGCCAGATGGACAAAAGCAGCCAGAGCTCAAGAAACAACATGGCCCCAGGCCAAAGGTAAGCAGGACAGAGTGCACAGAGAGGATGTCGGAGAAGTGCCCAAAGAGAAACACCAGCAGCTGGCCCTTCCTCTGGAAGGTGAGCCTGTGGAGGGAGTACCAGGAGGCCTGTATTGTGTCCTGATTCCCCCCACATACACACCCCCACCAAGATCCAGGCACTGATGCCAACTGCAGCCATCTAAGCAACACAGCTCATCAAACACAAGATCTAGATGGAAATTGATATGGTTTAGCTGTGTCCCCACCCAAATCTCAACTTGAATTGTATGTCCCAGATTTCCCACACGTTGTGGGAGGAACCCAGGGCGAGGTAATTGAATCATGGGGGCCTGTCTTTCCCATGCTAGTCTTGTGATTGTTAGTAAGTAAGTCTCATTAGATCTGATGGGTTTATCAGGGGTTTCCGCTTTTACTTCTTCCTCATTTTTCTCTTGCTGCCACCATATAAGAAGTGCCTTTCACATCCTGCCATGTTTCTGAGGCCTCCCCTGCCATGTGGAACCATAAGTTCAACTAAACTTCTCTCTCTTCCCAGTCTCGGGTATGTCTTTATCAGCAGTGTGAATATGGACTAATACAGACATGCAGCAAAAAGAAGCCAATAATGACCACAGTGGGGGTCTGACTGTCAGGGGCACATGGGAAAGGCAATGTGCAACAGGAAAACGCAAACCTAGAAGGAAAAACTTTTTCTCCAGCTGTGGAACAGGTGGGACAGCTCCAAAGAGTGACAAGAGAGCCTGGCCACAGGGTCCGAGCATTGACACTAGAGCGGGACTGTCTGTACCTTTGATGGCACTGAGCAGGACAAGGATAGACATACCCTGGTTAACACATGCTCCCTGATTTAATTCATAAATAAGCAAAGTGATATGGAAAAGATGACTGAACTGGGAGGGAGAGGCCCAGGGAGTTTGCCAAGCTTTGGTTTGAAACTTCACTCTTGAGCCAGTTAACTTCTCAAAGCCTCAGCTACCTCATCTGTAAAATGGGAGAAAGAACACTTAGATACTAAAGGTATGGGGACCAAGACATATAAAGGGACCAGCACATGACAAATGCTAAGTGAGTGGTTGGGAGTATAATCTAATCTTGGATCCAGCATTGCCTGCCTGTAGGACTCCTGAAAAGTTTCTTCCCTTTACTAAAACTGACCTCCAGTCCTGCTTCAAGACTGTGCAGACAAGCCTGACCCCTTGCTGGCTCCCTCAAGCTAACACAGCCCCCATAGTCAGTCCCAGGGACCTTAGAAGCTACTGCCAAGCTACAACCTTGGGCCCTTGCTCCCCTCGCTTGTCCCCTCCCTTTCTGGCCACCTGCCTCTGCCCATTTCTCTGTTCATTATCACCTTCACAGGAGAATGGAGAACCAGAGCAAGAAGGTTAAATTCAAATCAGTCATTTTGTCACTTGCTGCCAGGAAGTGGGAGGGGAGAGAGGAGAGATCCAGGGCCTCAGGTGCAATCTGTGGGCAGAAATGGTCCTGGTAATTCTCAGAAAATCTCCTATCTGTTTCCACATTGGCCCAGTTCTGCTACAGAGAACTCTGGGGGAACCTTCCACAAGTAGCCTCCTTAGGCCGCTGCTAGTGGTGTTGTCTGCAGGTGCTGGGATTTCACTTGACCTGGAAAAACATCTGTACTGGTGATGGAGGGGGAAACAGGACCTTCTTCATCACCTTTTCCCTCTTTTCACAAGTAGATCATCTTGAAACCTCAATCACCAGCAGGGTCATTATAGTGTAGTGAAGGACCCCCAGATCTTCCGCTTTGGGCTTCCTCCCACAGAGCTAACACTCCATGCTTGCTGGAGAGTCAGTGAGCAGATGAATAAGATGTTTTTCCTGCCCTAGAAGGCTAAGAGCATAATGGAACATACCCATTTGCTAGGCTGTGGAAGTGAAATCTTCTCATTCACAAAGTTGGAAGTAACTTACAAGCCACTTACAGAGAGAGGCATCTGGCAGATAATGCTACATGGTACCAGTGGGTACCATGACCCCAATCCTGCCTGCAACAGCTGAACAGGTCTGGACCTGCTGCTGGCCCCAGTGGGAGGTCCCTAGAGCACAGTCTTCCTCACAGAGGGCACTAGGCTTTCTCATGGAGGGCACTTAGCCTTGTTGATATTGACTAAGCTCACTCTCACCGATCTCTGATGCCTGAAAATCAGATCCCAGGGTGCCTCCTACAGAACCCCTGCCAGGCTATAAGGATCCATGCCCCACCCATGATTTGCCAGAGGGTCACCATGCCTCAGATTGGACTTTATCTACAATTGTCAACCCCTGCTTCTACCACTGCTTCTACCCTGGGGTATGCACTCACTCCAAGTCCCTGCTACTCTCTCTACCATAACAGTCCTTCCTCCAGTCTATTCAACAATGAGAAAACAGGCACAAGGAGGGAGAGAGCTAACCATGCACTTGTTTGTTTCCTGTACTTAAAGTCAGATAGAAAGTGGTTCTCCATCAACAAAGAAGAACCAACCCATTGCCCTCCAGGCCTCCCTGGGAAGTGTGTTCCCATCTTTCTAACCCCCAGGGAAATGATCAACGAAAGCCAGCAAGGTAGCTCTAATATATCATATATCAGGGATCTTTGATGGGGCAGGTGGTCCTGATCTCACCACTCAATGCTCCCCACCCAAGCACAAACAAACACTATGACCCGAGGGCCACACCTATAGCTGCCACTTGAAATGGAATCTACAGAAGAAGCTGAAGAATTTCTCATGCAAAATTTTGCTCTAAAATATGAAATCTTTCCCAAGGCATTACTTTATTATTACAGTAATTTCCTCAGAAGGGCAGACATCCAATGCTCTGTTTCTCCACCATCTTTGGAGACATGGAAATCTGACAGAAATATTCAAGTTGCTTAAGTGGCTAGTGCAGAAGAGGGAGATATAAAAAGAGCTCTTCCAAAGAATGCAGACTCTTGGAATCCAGGTGCAGGAATACCACCTCAACAGTCAATGGAGGACAGGTAGTTCTGTGTGCACCCTTCCACTGCCTCCAGAAACACACAGGGGTCCCAGCTCCATCTCCTTTGGGGACACTTCTCTGATGATCATTTCTTCTTTGGGAGGGCTGGTCATGGCAGAGATAGGAACAAATATACCAGTTCTTATGAGAAAGTGTGCTGCAGGACAGGTCTCCAGCCATGTATCTATGTGTGTATAGGGCTACAATAGGGGTAGGGGTAAGAGGGTAGGAGGAAGGTGCAGAGAGTGCTACTTGGAAATTGGAGCTTGATCTGCAGTGTTGAGACTGTCTGAACATTTTGCTCATCTCTTCTGGCATGACCATGGAAACCTAAGTCCCCAGTAGCCAATGAAGTCCCCAATGCCCAATGGCAGAGTCAGCACTAGAACCCTTCCCACCCCTGGATTCCAGCTGATAGGAGTCTTCCTTCAGGCAAAGCCTTCCAAAGTGGTGGAGTACAGTGGCTAAAAATATAGACTACAGAGCCTGACTGCCCGGGTTCAAATCCAGGATCGGCCACTTACTGGCTGTGTGACCTTATCAAATTGCTTAACTACACTACATCTCAGTCTTGGCATCTAAAAAATGGGAGGAGTTGATTATAATAATACCCACCTGATAGGTTTGGTAGGGATTAAGTGAATTAGATCTCTTCAGCAGTTTCCAAATATATTGGTGCCAGACTATTTGCATCTGAATCATTGGAGCCCCTTGTTAAAATGCAGACATCCAGGCCACTTTGATTCAGCAAGTGCAGAGTTGGGCAAGATCCGCTAGGATTTCTGACTGCAGCCTGGTTTAGAAACATTCCCCTGGGCAGTGTTTCCAGGAAGCACATATGTCAGGATCTTCTGGAAAGCCCACTTAAAATGCTGATTTTCAAGATCCATCCAAACCCACTGAGTTTTTAGGATTAGGACCCAGGAGTCTGTAGCAAACTGCCCAGATGACATATTACATGAAGTCTGGGAACCACTGCCTGAGCTGATAGTCCCCTCTTTGGGCTTCCAAACTTGCCCCTACCTTTTGCCCATGCCAGAAAAATACTATGCCTCTAAGCCTCAGTGATACTAAGAACATTTAGGGATGAGAGATAAGTGATTTTTAAATTTAGTAGTACAAATGCATCTTTGATTTTAATAGCATCTTACTTTCTTTTTAATCTAGTACAGAGTGTGTCCTTATGTTGGCTATTAATTATCCCTACTCCTATAGTTGGAATAAGTGGGCATCATGACCCATTTGACAAAGAAAGACACTGTAGCCAGGTTAACTGGGTAATTTTTCCAAGCAACAGGGTCAAGAGATGAGATCCCAGGGGGAGTACTCTGGCTACATGATCCTGCTGTCTGTCTCCACTCATGTTCATTCAAGCCCCATCCTCACAGCCAGACCTCCCTCCTTCCGTTGCTCCAAGTTCACAAAATTTATTCAGGCAACTAAAGAACGCGTAGTTTCTACTAAATAGGAAGTACACATTAGATCCAGAGGAGGGGGTCATGGTGCTGTCCTGCATCCCCTCGCATTGCCCTTCTTCTTTGGTCCTATTTGCTTTATCAAAGATTACTTCTTAATGGGTAAAATTAAATAAGAGCCACATCATGCCTCTGCCTCACGGGCTTTTCTTCTGGGTCATGGGTACTCATTCTTGTGAGAAAACAAAGCAGGGGCTCTGAGATCTGGGTCTGGGTTGCACAAGTCAACAGAAGGCAGAAGGGGCTGGAGCCGGACACTGTGTGACCCAGCAGGCCCTCCCCATGCTCGGGGTCATCATGAGCTGCTGGCAGCTCTGTTCCAGCAACTCAGAAGGTTTGAGCTGGGGTTGAGTCTGGACTTCTGCAGTTGTTTACATTGCCAAGACTTTTCCCAAGCCATTGCCCAGAGCTGCCTTGCCCTCCCTCACCAGCATTCCATGCATGGCTTGAGGAAGCAGCTCCACAAACACTGAGTAATGGTGATCTTTCCATGGTACACAGAAAATAAAATCAGCTAATACATGTAACTTTCTCAAATTCACTTTTCTTTCTCAGACTTTTTTTTTAAAATCTTTGGTGCCTGCTACCGCTCGTAGGCTCAAGCATGTTCATGGACACCCAAAACAGATGCGCACACAGCAAACAAATATTAACAGAATATGCAGAAACAGCCAATCACTGCCTACCTAGCCCTGCAGCCTGTTGAAGACACGTGGGCTTAGTTTGGGGTTTTCTGCCACAAACCTGTAATGGAAATGTAACTGCATCCAAAATGTGTACAGTGAAATTCAGTGCCCTAGCATTTCATGTTGGGGCATGACACAAAAGGGAACAGTAATTTAGTTGTATACTCATGCGTCAGCAACGCCTGCTGGGAACCCACTACTTGTCAAACCTTGAGAAATCTAATACCCAAATACATGTGGACATCCGAAGGTGCCAGGTTCAGAACTTCACTATAGGCCACACCAAAGAGCTAGTCTCCCGGAGACAATGGCACAATCAACCATTGTGCCACACTCTGAGGCCTTCTGCAGGTGCATGGGTATTCCATGGACATGGGGAGTGGGGTTGAGAGAATACTATGAGCAGTTAGCAATTCCAGGTTGCTGCCTCCCAGAAGGGCCAATGTGCTTAGTCCAGGGACACCTCACTTTGAAGGTGGGTGTCTGCTGCTATAGAAGAGCCTCCAGAGAAGCCCAGGTTTCCAGGTCCTATCCCAAAGGGCACAAGACAAGGAGCAGCTCAGAAAATGCAAGCAGTTGCCTTCACTTCATAGATACCAGCAGCCCATTCTCAACAAGCTCTCAGAGCAGGTGGGAAAAGACACTGGTGGGCTTGAAGAGGCAGTTGTTTGTCACGACACTGAGCAAAGGGGGCCTAGCTTTGTGTCCAGAAGGCAGGAGGATGTCAGCATTCTTGCCACCACAGCCTACCCTACTCCCTTCCGAAGACAGACTTAGCTCCAGCAAATCTTTTGCCTGTAGTGGCATCTCTCTTCTCACAGAGCAGAACTGGCTAGAAATGCCAGAGTGTCAGGGGAAGGGAGAAGGGGAGCTCTCTTTCAGTCTGAGTTTCCTACACCCTAAGCCAACAGTCCTCCTGCCTAATGATGGGAATTTGAGCCCCCTCCCCTCCTCTGCCCCTCTGGCCAACAACCAGATGCTGCCCTCCCTCCTTCTACCCATGCAGGGGGTGTCATAGGGTCCTGCTTTCCTCTGGCCGCATCTCCTCACCTGACCCATGATTGTCACTGTCCCTTTGTCCCTGACCTGGCCTAGGCTTAGGGCCTGCCTGGCCTCAGAGCAATTTGCCCTGGGTGGCAAGGCCCCACTGAAAAGCCCCCAGAGACCCCAGGAAAAAAGCAAACAGACACATGAACATCTGAAATCAGCAGGGAGAGATGCCCTGTGACCACAGCCGAGTTTGGGAGGGATCTGCTGTCCATAGGCAGCTCATTGATCCACTTTCTGATCATTATTCCTCACTTATCACAAACCAGATAACACTGGCCACAGCCCAGCCAGGCAGGCGGGAAGGCGGCTCGGTGTGTGTAGAGTAGAAAATGAGCCCGCCTGTGTTCATTCTAGGAGAGGAAGGAGTGAATGTTGTGTAATATCCCTACGAACTGAGTAGGGACCAGGAGGCTGCTTTAATATTCTGCTGAATGTGGTGTTTCTTTTAACCCTTGCTGGGGAGATTTTCAGCCCACAGAGTCAAGCTCCTTCCTGCCAGGCCACTGGCAAAGTTTCCTGGCTGGACCAAGAGAAGCCACAGCACCAGGGATAAGTGGCTCCTGAAGGCCTCGGCGTCAGGGCCCTGCATACCTGGGTGGGCTCTGACACAATGGCACCTGCCGGCAGCCTCTGCCAAGCAGGCAGGAATCTCTGGCTAGCCAAGAAGAGGGGCAGGGAGGATACCGACCACGTCCTGATGCCTGCTGTGTTTCCATACGTTTGCTCTCCAAACTCCTTCGCTTGCATGTACAGGAACCCAATGTCAAGACCACGCTCCCCAAAGTAGACACCCATCTCCTCTCAGAGACCCAGCCACTGAACCTCTGCAGACTCGAAGAGCAGCCACGGGACCAGCCTCCGGTCGGCAAGACGCCGCCCCAACGCTGCAAGTTCAGTCTCTAATTGCCCTTACAAATGCGCTCACCCGGGGCTTTCCTGCCGTTTGGGGGTATATAACCCCTTGAATTTCCAATTTCAACTGCTCCCACACGTGTCTCTCAATAAGTCAAACCCCGGCATCCCTGCGTCAGGGTATTGGCGGCGCTCCACATAGCTCCAGTCCCTGCACGTTTGAAAAAGCAAACCCCTCCTTGCTCCCCTCCCTACAAAGACCAGCAGCCCCTGAGGGCAGCAGGAGACGGAGAGCAGAGAAAAAGCCACCTTCGGAAAAGCAAGAGAGAGCTTTCTAGGCATTAATCTCCGCACCCCCACGCCGCCACCAGAACAAACGCGGGATGCGATGCAGTGGTTTTCACCAAAAGGCAAGGGAATCTTAGCCGTGCCTCAGGGCCCGGAATGGCACCCCAGCTTCAGTTCCAGAAGGGCAGCGCTTTCCAGAATGGCGGAGAGCACCAAACCATGGTGTTTGGGGGAGTTTCCACTAGGCAACCGGTCATAGTTTCTCGAGGCACGGTTAACAAGCGGAGCGAGCTCCCAGATGGGAACGTGGCGCGGGCGCCAGGAGCTGCGTCTCCTCGGCTTGGAGTCTCCCAGCGGAGTTCCACCCGGCGCAGGACACCAGGAAGTGGGGTCGCTAGCTGGAATGCGGCAGGGCATCACCCCTAGAGTTGGTTTTCTCCCGGCAAGTCCAACTCCGCTCTCCCGCGGAGCTGTGTTCCCGGGAGGCTGCAGCGGCCGCTGCTAAGCTGCGAAGAATGGGGGCGGAGAAGGGGCGGGGGGCCGGAGGCGGGGAGCTGGGCCGGGATTTCCCACAGGGATTCACGAGCTCTACGGCGTCCAGGCTCCCCGTTGCACCGGGCACGGTGTCTTTGGAGCGCGCTTTCCCAGCCAGCCGGAGGTACTGCCAAGTCTGAGCTGGCAAAGTGTGACGCTGCCCGACGACTCCCGACCGCCGAGTCTCCTCTCCCGGGTGCTGGAGAGGCTGGGAGCCTTTAGGTAGGATCGACCACTCACCCCAGCCCACTCCTGTTCCAAGGCTCAGGAGGCAAAACAGTGTCCACCTCTATCCGACCCTGGAAGCGTGCAGTCCTGCAGCGCCCGGACCACCAGACTGTTCCCCAAGGGTACAGCCAATGAACTCGACCCCTCTCCTTCGGCGGCCACTTGCAGGGTACCAGGGCAGAGCTGCTCCAGCCCCCGCCCACAGCGCTTGCACACCGAGCGAAGTCCCCGAGCCCATGGACTGGAAGCTGGGGAAAGGGAGGTGGCGCTCGGCTGCTCAGAAGCGCATCCGTGCCTGAGAGCAGACCGGCGCCGGGACTCCAGGAGCCCGGCCAGAGGCGCCTCTTTCTCCCCAACGCCTAGCTCTGGCTCTGCCCAAAGCTAAGGAGCATGCACCGCAATGCAGCGGGCTCCGCGCTCTCCAAGCGGGGGCTGAGGGAGATCGAGGCTGCCAGGGAGTGCCGGGGCGCGGAAGCCAGAGGACTCAGCGAGCCAGTTTCAGGCGCTGAGAGCCAGCCAGGGGCGCGCTAGTGGGTGCCGCCCAAGCCCCGCGCTCCCACACCTCCTTGCCCTCGGTCCCGGGACGCGGGCACCGTGAAGCAGCTGGAGAAACCCAGCGAGCCACGGAGCACAGCAGTCCCAAGGCGGCAGGCACCAGCAGCCAACTTGCTCTGTGGAGGGTACGTTACCTTCCATCGCGGCCACTGCGGATGCCAGGAGGAGCAGTAGCAGACAATCCAGGGCCATCGCCGGCCGGCGGCCCCCAGGCCGAGCCCGAGCTGAGGCGACAGCGCGGGGAGAGCGCCGCGTCCCGGGGCGCCGCTGCGCTCCCCGCGGGTGGCTTCTCGGTATCCTTTCGCGCTCTCGCCGGGACCGGACTCCCCGGAGCGCTGCGTGGGCGTGGGCAGGAGTGTGCGCGCGTGGGGCGGTGCGGGCGCGCGTGGGTGTGGGTGTGCATGTGTGTGTGTGTGTTTATGAGAGAGGTGGGTGTGTGCGTGCGGGTGTCAGAGAGAGAGGGCCAGGGAGAATGAGCCTGGGAGAGCACGCGAGAGCGAGTGCGTCCTGGTGTCACATTGCGAGCTACAGCGGAGCCTACGGGAGGACGAGCTGGCCAGACTGACGCGGGAGGGAGCGGGATCCCCCACCATCAGCTTTCTCCCCACCCCTAACACCTCCCGTCCAATCAAGGAATCAAACCTGCAAAATTCCCCCGGCCAATCAGGCGCGAGCACCTCCTTACACTGGCATTGTTAGTTTAAGAAAAACTTTTGCTTGCAAGGCTGCGCGGGAGGGCTCGGAAGGCGCTAGGAGGGGTCCGGGCTCCCCCTCGTGGTGCTCTCGAAGAACCGCAGCGGCCCGCCCAGCTCACCCTGTCCCCACCTAGAGTGCCCAGCGAAGGAGCTGGGGCGGCCTGGTGCCCTTACATCCCACCCAGGACTGGATGCGCTTTAAATAATCAAATGAGCCTTCTTTCATCTTCTCTGAGACAAGGGCACCTGCCTATCCTGTTTAGAGCAACTCCAGGGGCGCATCCGTGCCTCTCCTCCTGAGCTCTTCACTTTCTAGCACGGATTGGTATTTACTAATCGATTTTGTTTATCATGGGTCTCCCCCTTATTAAAAAGAGGTCACCATTCTCGGGATGCTTGCCTATTTTATTCACTACAGAATTCCTAGTTCACAGAACAGTGCCTGGCCCATGGGAGGCATAGTGCATGTCTGTTGAAAGAATGAATACTGTTGAGAGAACCTGTGGCTCCTTGCTCCAGGGTCCACTGGGCACCGGACTTGCTTCCTGTCCAACGTTTCGCAGTTCTTTTTCTGCAGAAGCCTCTGGTTGCCTTTAGTGTTCACTTCCCAATGCATTGTCAATTTCCACAGAGGCCCTGACCCCAAAGGACAGCTCAGCGCGGGGAGACCAGCAGTCACACAGTCGGCTATAAAACGGCACAGCTGTTGTGCAAGGCGAGGTGCGCTGTTGTTGCCGGCCAGGCCATCAGTGTGGGTGGGAAGGACTTAAGCAGCAACCTGGGACGCAGCCTTGGAGATAGGAGCAATTCTCCCAGGCTCAGCTCTCCACTTTACCTTCCTGTTTCTAAATCAAAAACTCACCTTGAGGCTGTTATATGTTATGCTGGAGAAGTGTCCTTCCCTCCTCACCCACCCCACTACAGACCTGGTGATGGTCTGGTCCTATAGGGTCAGGGATGACGCAGTTAGGTCCCCCTCCTCCTCCTAGGCCTCTCACCTTGGAAGCTCCAAGCCTTTTCCCTGGGCTGTTAATGAGTTAACAGCAGGCAGACCTGATGGTTCTCTTTTGGATGACTCTCCTTTCTGGGCTTTTCTAAATCAGATGCCCATCCTGTGTGTCTAGTCACTCCTTTGCTGGTACTGCTTCCTCTCCACCACAGCCAGACTCAAGTCCCCCAATCCTGACAATTCTTTCCTTCCCTGGCTCTGACCCAGGCTGCCTCCCTCCTCCCCTACCCTCCATCCCACCCCACATCTGCACCTGAAGGGAAGATGTCATCTACCTCTACCTTCTCATCATCCACCTAATGCCATGCCAGCTGCCCTCTGCACCTCCACACCATCCACTGTGTCCTGATGTCACCCTGGGAACAACCTGCTCCTCGTTGGCCATCATCCTCCCGTAACCTCAGCACTCACTGACATTCTTCTGGGTCTCTGGCCCTGCTTCTCCTCCTACCTGTCTTGCTACTTCTTACTGTTCCCTCTGTTACCTGTTCAGCTCTCAAGAGTGGTATCCCCCAAACTCCATCCTTGGAGCCTGTCCTCCTGGGGTACACGGGCAACTCCTTGGCAGCTTCACTTGCTTTTTTACTTCCAGCCATCCCCTCATGGATGGACAGGTGGACAGATGGATGGATGGATGGATGAGTTTCATACTCCTCCTTCCCCTTTCACTACATCACAATCACTTGGTAGGCATGTATGGCAAAGCTCCCACTCTGCCACGTCCTCCTTCTTATGACCTTGTCCCATGCCTCTGCATCTGACCCAGTGTCAGCCCATACTACCTTTCCCTGGACAACTGAAGAGTCTCTGAATGACTGTCCAGCTTCCCTCCCTCCCCTTAATCCTTCCAAACTCTGCCGCCTAACTCATCCTTCTTAAGCCAAGCTTGATCTTATCTCTTCTTTGCAGAGCAACCTAGCGGCTCCTCATTGTCTGCTGAAGAGAGACTGACCACTCTAGTATGACATTGAGATTGCTCTGTAAGCTCCCTGAAACCTGCCTTCTCAGCCCAGACTCCACTGGGCTTTCTCTGGACCCAGGGTATTCTCTTGCCGTCCCCCCACCCACACCAGTCATGTGCTCACTCATGTGTTCAGGCAGGCCCTGGTCTACCTGTGGGAACACAGTAGACAGCCCTGTTCTGAGGGGTCTTACCATGTGGTAGAGGGATGACAATAATAAACAAATAGGCAGTGGCATGTCATGTGCTGAGGAGAGCTCTGGAGAATCACAAAGCAGGAAGCAGTGAGAGAGTGACAGCGGCTAGACATGCTGGGAAGACCGTCTGTTTACTGAGCACCTTCTGCCTGCAAGTACTGTACTGGATGTTTACTTGCACAACTAAAATGAGTTGAATTGAATTTCCTGCCCTCTATTTCTACCCAAATCCGACCTCTCCCGGGAAGCTTTCTATTCTGTCCCTCTTTGCAATACCCTCGTGTTACATTTCTGTGGGTAATGAATGGCTCTCTCAGACATGGCTGAAGATAGAACTGACCATTATCCAACTAACTGCAGAATGTCACACCTGTGAGCATGCTTGGAGCCCACCAAGTACAGGGATTTCAGGTAGAACCCTGCTAGGGACTTTGAACTTGTGCCAGGATAATTACAGGAACATCACCAACTAGGCCCTCTAAAAATATTGATCCCTAGGCCTGTGGGTAAAGATTTTAAATCAGTAGGGATGAGGCAGGCCTATGATATGGCTTGGCTGTGTCCCCACCCAAATCTCATCTTGAATTGTAGCTCATAATTCCCATGTGTCGTGAGAGGAACCTGGTGAAAGATAATTGAATCCCGGGGGTGGGTTTTTCCCTTGCTGTTCTTGTGATAGTGAATAAGTGTCAGGAGATCTGATGGTTTGAGAAAGGGGAGAAAGGGGAGTTCCCACCCCCCACCCCCCACCCCCGCACACATTCTCTCTTGCCTGCTGCCATGTAAGATGTGTCTTGCTTCCTCTTTGCTTTCCATCACGATTGTGAGGGCTCCCCAGTCATGTGGAACTGTGAGTCAATTCAACCTCTTTCCTTTATAAATACTGTCCCAGGTATGTCTTTATTAGCAGTGTGAGAACCAACTAATACAGCATACAAATGTGATTTCATATCCTCCCCTCCCCAATTGACTCTGCTGCACCATGAGGCTTGGAAGATGCTGTTCTTGGTCCCAGAGCTTACAACTGCCCTGAGACCTCCTCAGGGGATACTCAGGTGGCAAAGTATGAGAGTGCCCAAGGAATTGGGGCTTCAGACCTCACCTCTGCTCCAGTAGCTTTTTTATATTTTTACTGGGCATCTATATTAGGTTTTATTTGAAAGAAGTGTTCTTCAGCAGGAAAAGAAGGAAGGAAGAGAAAAGTAAGAGGATTTCAAGGAGAGGATTAAATTGGGGTGGAGTAGGGAACATTAACTCATTGATGACTTCTAGAACATGCTGATGGCTCAGGCAAGAATAGCGTCAGTTTGGGGCTGCTTGTTAATTTCCCTAATAACACAAGGAATTGACTTTTCTTGAGCAAGTTAAATATTAATTTAGCTTTGCAGAAGATTGATCTTTCTCTAGCAATGGGTTACGATTTGTAAATATCCCTGAAGGCACCATTGGTTTGGGATTCCAAGCCTGGGTGCCTCTTTTCACCTAGAGCATCTCCTCGGCAATATTTTTTTTTCTGTCTGATGTCAAATGCTCACTTATTTCCTTGATTAATCACTCAGCTATTTGATATCACTTAATCACTCTTTCAAAGTGACAGATGCTTGCTGCTAAGGCCAGCAACTGAGGGCTCTCAGGTACCCAAGGGTGACTGAACTCTTTTACTAAGACTCAGAGACCCAGCTGACTAGAAGGTTTTGGGGCAGTCAACCAGTTCACTCCCTACCTCTAAACAGTTTTATGTCTAAATGTTTGGAAAGCATTTCTAGTGAAAGCAATTGCACAATTTCCCTTGATAATTGTACTCAGTATAGCTGTTCTATTAGAGTTTTCCTGCTCACTTATAACCCACATCACATATATATACCTTTTTTTCATTCACTACTTATTAGTAAAAAGGGTACACAAATAGCATCCATCCTGAGGATGATCACACAGGTCTTGTACATGAGAAGATTTTGTTGCCACATCCTATGCTTTCCTTTTGAAATATTGCTTTAGTGCATAAATAAAAGGTTCAGTTACACACTCCATGACCCAGGTGACCTTTAATTAGAATCTTGAGCCACCAGACATATTTTTATCAATTCTTTTTTGAGACGCATGTGGATCCTTTAAGATTTATTTAAAACACTTTAATATGGATAGTAGGCAAATAACAAAAAGCTTCCTTTCCCTCTTTTGTGCTTTCTCCCAACATTTATTCAGCAGCAATTCTGTGCCAGTTGCCTGCGAAGTGCTAGGGACCAAGTGATGCCTGGGACCCAGCCCCTCCCTTTAAGGATCTCATGGTCTCCAAAGGGAGAAGGGTTTTAAAAAATGAAATGCATCATGGAACTTTTCATCTAGAATGGCCTCTAGCTAGAGGCCTTCAACAAGCCTCTCTTTGCTTCTCAGGAAAATACCCCAGCAAATCCAGACAAATATGAAGACTTATAAAACAAAGAGAACAAATACTGACAGACAACCTAATTGCTGGGATGTGGAAGAAACTGACAATACCTGTAAGGTACATCAAGCTGGATTGAGAAAAATCTATCAAGCATATGTATGACTTATGCCAAGTTCTCTTTTTTTAAAGAGAACTTGCTTTAAAGACATAGCTAGGAAGGCATATTGTAATTCCCTCTCTATAGATACTTGACTCAAGACACTCAGGATCTCTACTAACCAGAGCATGGAGTAAGTATCTATCATCGCCATTGTCATTCAGTTTCAAGCCAAACAAAGAACAGTTGCCCTGGTCATCTTCTCCTTTCCTTAGTGTCTTTTATACTTAGAAGAGCTTAAAAATGAGAGAAACAACTGGATAGATGGATGGGCTGATGAAGACACAATGCATTCTTCAGGTAGAAAACAGTTAAGAGGCTGGAACAGTCATGGTAATGACTGTACTGTGACAGTAGAGCCTGCTGACCAGAGTTTTTCCTGGGATATAGCAGGTGAGAGGACCAGAGAATTGGGATGGTGGCTGGAGAAAGATGCTACCTCAGTAGAGAAGACATACACTAGATGAAGCTATTGGCAACTGGCAATGAAGCATTGCCTTAGGTTTATAAAAGTGATTCAGTCATCAAGCAAGTAGACAGCTAGAGGATCCAAGGCCAATCTGCTCATCCTGCCTGCCAAAATACACTAAGAATGAGTTTTTCCCTTCTCAAGGAGGACTGAAGAGAAGTCAGGACACTTCAGGGATCTGTTAGAACATTGCAAAACCAGGTGCAGGAGCAGCACCTTCAAGACCCAGATGAGGGGTATCCCTTTGAAAATGACATTCTGTAGAATCTAGAGATATTTTCAGGAAAATTCTTGGCACACATGAAGACATAAATTCAAATATAGAAAAACAAACTTATGAGAAAACAGGTTAAACAGAAAAGACAACAGAATAAAAGAAGAGGGGAGGAGAAAGGGATAGGAAGGGTTTTAAGGGAGCAAAAAAGCAGTGTCACAATTAAACTCCACATCCGTCAAGAGTAGACTGACCACTGACTGACCACACTGGTCAGTCAAGAGTAAATCTGTTGCTGCTGAACATTAAATGGATGATGTGAAAGATTAACTGGAGAAGCTTCCCAAGAATGCATACAACATGAACAAAAAGGAAAAATGGAAAGAGAGAATACAAAACAAAAAGAAGATAGAATATAGAGAACCAACTTACAGAAAATTGTGCTAGTTGCTTGCAAGGTGCTGGGGACCTTAAAGAGTCCCCAAAGAGTTACTGGAAGAGTTTAGATTTCTTTAAAAAGAGACCAGAACAAATGCTGTGAAAGTAATGACAAAGCTATGAAAGCATAAAATTTTTCTTAGCTGAATACAGACCTGATAGTCACATCTAGATGTTTTTGAACCATACGGATTTTTTAAAAGAAATTTTACATCTATTCAAGAACACACACAAACAGACACATTCATGGCCACATAGAAAAACAGGTTGCCTACAGTGGAATAGATATCACTAATTTCAGAACACTACATTCCAGGAAAAAAAAAAGTGAAGCAAGAGCTATAGAGTTTGAGTTTTTCTTGTTTGTTGGTTGGCTTGGTTTGGCTTTTTTAGCAATTGCATTTTTAAGAGGGAAGATTAGTAACACAAAAAATATATATCTCCAGCAAGTTGAAAGCAACAAACACTTTTCATTACATTTTCAGGTCTCAGAAAATTTATAACACTTCAGAAAAAAATTACTTAAAAATATATTCCAACTGATAACAAGATGAAGTTTGGTGTCAAGCAATAAAATCAATTAAAATAGAAGTCTAAATATTTGCAAACTGCTTTTTAATGTTTTCTTTTTAAATTCATCCTGCATAACTGCAACTTTGTACCCTTTGACCTATAGCTCTCATTTTCTCCCCACTCTACCTGGTAACCACTCATCTACTCTCTGTTTCTATGTATTTGACTTTTAAAAATAGATTCCACAGCTGGACATGGTGGCATGGCTCATGCCTGTAATCCCAGCACTTTGGGAGGGCAAGGTGGGTGGATCACCTGAAGTCAGGAGTTCAAGACCAACATGGGGAAACCCCTGTCTCTACTAAAAACACAAAAATTAGTCAGATGTGGTGGCAGATGCCTATTGTCCCAGCTACTCAGGAGGTTGAGGCAGGAAAATCGCTTGAAGCTGGGAGTAGAGGTTGTAGTGAGCCGATACTGTACCGTTGCACTCCAGCCTGCACAAGAGTGAAATTCCCATCTCAAAAAAAAAAAATGATTCTATATATGAATAAGATGATACGGTATTTTTCTTTTTGTGTCTGCTTTATTTCACTTAACCATGTCCTTCAGGTTCAGCCACGTTGTCATATATGGCAGGATCTTCTTTTTTAAGACTGAATAATATTTCTGTGAGTGTGTTGTGTATGTGTGTGTATGTATCCATCCATCCACTGATGGACACAGGTTGTTTCCGTAACTCGGCTATTGTCAATAATGCTGCAGTGAACAAGGGAGTGCAGATATCTCTACAAGATTCTGAGGACATTTCCTTCGAGCATAAAATAAGAAGAGAGATTTCTGGTTTACGTGGTAGTTTTATTTTTAATTTTTTGAGCAACCTTCATACTGTTTCCCATAGTAGCTACACCAATTTACCTTCCAACCAACAGTGTATCAGGGTTTCCTTTTCTCCATGCCCTCATGAACCACTTGTCTCATTTTGTTTGATAATAGCCATTCTAACAGGTGTGAGGTGTTATCTTGTGGCTTTTATTTGAATTTCCCTGATGATTGGTTGAACACCTTTTCATATACCTGCTGGCCATGTTTATGTCTTCGTTGAAGAAATGTCTGTTCAAGCTATATGCCCATTTTTAGTTGGGTTACTTTTTGGGTTTTGGAGGTTTTTTTTTTTTTTTTTTTTACAGTGAATGGTGTGAGCTCTTTATATATTTTGGACATTAACCCCTTATCAGATATATGGTTCATGAATATGTTCTCCTAATCTGTAGGCTGCCTAGTTTGCTGATTGTTTCTTTTGCTGTGCAAAAACTTTTTAGTTTGATGTAGTCTCACCTATTTTTACTTATGTTGCCAAAGCTTTTTGTGTGATGTCCAAAAAATCACTACCAACGCTGATGTCAAGGATCTTTTTCTTTATGTTTTCTTCTAGGAGTTTCACAGTTTCAGATCTTATGTTTAGGTCCTTCATCCATTTTCAGTAGATTTTTGTGTGTGGTATAAGATAAGGGTACAAATTCGTTTGTCTGCATGTGGATATCCAGTTTTTCCAACACCATTTTTTGAAGAGACTCTTTTTTTCATTGTATCTTCTTAGTGCTCTTGTCAAAAACTAGTTGACCATACATGCTTGGGCTTATTTCTTGGCTTTCTGTTTTGTTCCACTGGTCCGTGCGTCTGTTCTTACGGCAGTACAAAACTTATTTGATTACTATAGCTTTGTAATATCATTTGAAATCAGAAGGTGTGATGCCTCTAACTTTGTTTTTCTTAAAGATTGCTTTGGCTCTTCGGGGTCTTTCATGGTTTTATATGAATTTTAAAATTGTGTTTTCTATTTCTGCAATGAATATCATTGGAATTTTGATAGGAATTATGTTGAATGTATATAGTACCTTGGGAAGTATGGACATTTTAACAGTATTAATTCTTCCAACCAGTGGACATGAGGTATCTTGGCATTTATTTTTCTTTTTTCAGATTATCTCATGAATGTTTTACAGTTTTTAATGTACAGGGTTTTTTTTCACCTTTGCAGTTAAACTTATTTCTAAGTATTTTATTTATTTTTTTACTATTGTAAATGGTATTTTCTTGATTTCTTTTCCAGATAGGTTGTTACTGGTGTGAATATATGCAACTAATTTTTTGTATATTAGTTTTGTATCCCTTTAAATTGAAATAAAATGTAAAAAGTAGTCTCAATAAAGAATATTCACATAGCTAAAATTCTAATTATTAAAGCCTAGATCTAATAGTTTAAATTACATTAATTAGGACAAAAGAGAAGAAGAATATGGGAAGAAGAAGAGCAAAGCTATCTGATATCCCTTGTTTACTTAGGAGGAATTCAGACTCTTACAAATACTGATTTAAAACAGGTAAACTTGGTTTAAAAATGGTTTCAAATAGTTAAAGGCTTTTATAAATATAGTCTGAAGAAAGATATATGCCTTTGAAAATACTGAAGAAAATAAAAACAAAATATAACCCCTATTTTTAAAATTATTGTATTTATTTATTGTTTTTAGAAGCCAAGCTGTAGGGACGACAACAGTCAGGGACCTGCTACCAGTCAGAGCCTGACCCCAACCCCCATTAAGAAAGAAGAAAGAAAAGAAACTGAAAAAATACAAATAAACAAAGTTACTATTTAAGCATAAAATTTTATAATAAATTACAGAAATCACTTCCAATAAGAAATATGAATGAATTGGGTCAGGCGCAGTGGTTCATGACTATAACCCCAGCACTTTGGGAGGCTGAAATGGGTGGATCACCTGAAGTCAGGAGTTCAAGACCAGCCTGAGAAACATGGTGAAACCCCATCTCTATTAAAAATATAAAAATTAGCCAAGCACGGTGGCACAAGTCTGTAGTCCCAGCAACTCAAGGGACTGAGGCAAGAGAATCGCCTGAACCTGGGAGGTGGAGGTTGTAGTCAGCTGAGATCATGCCAGTGCACTCCAGCCTGGGCAACAAAGCAAGGCTTTTTCAAAAAAATAAAAAAAAAAAAAAAAAAAAAGAAATACGAATGAATTGAATCTTGATTAAAAGATAAGCACTTTTTGACTAAAAAAAAATAGTATCATTATGTATCATACCTCAAAAGGAGAATAAATAGCAAATAAAAAAACTTTCATTTGTGCTGTTACAGACAAAATAACCCACACAACTCTTAATAAAAACATCTAGAAAAATTCAATAATGTGTAAAATAGCTTCTTGTGAATGTATTGCCGAGCCCATAAGAAGTATCCCCAAGAGCACAGAAACAAAGAGGTACAAAAAGCCAGAATAACGAATCTGGGAGCTTACACTGCAGGGATTGATCCCCAATCTGGGAAACATAATGACCTGAATTTTAACAGATACACAGGTTGGAAACAAGGTTTTGAATGAATACAAGGCAGAATGTTGGAACTAAGACAACTGCGTACATCTGAAGCTTTAAATTGCATCACCTTCCTTAAAAGAATGGATGAAAGGAAACGTTTACTCACTGTCCTGAAGGAGAACAAGGATGCTCGTGGCTCTTGGCTTGGGCAGAGTGGGTAAGAAAAAATAATCTCCCCTCAGAATTCTTATCATAGGCCTTCACTCCTATGGATTTCGAATTCAAATTTACGCTACTTGAATAATCTCAGATCTCCCAAGCCAAGAACTCCACTGAAAAAAAGCAGTTGTAAGTAGATAATACCCTGGGAACATTAGGGGGAAGAAAATGCAAGAGACACACAATCTTCACTGAATTCCCAAAACAAGATTAGACCCGTAAATAGAACTACCAAAGAAAGACTTTTAGATATCAGTATTTTAAACAATAAAGGAAGACACTATAAAAAGAATCTATAAATTTAGGAGAGAACCACATAGAACAGGAAAAATTTAAACAGACATCAAAATTAAAACCTAAGTGGATAGGTGTAAGAGATTAAATATGCTTGAAGAGTGGTCTACGGAACTTTGAAATAATTTTTCAAAATTAACTGTAATGTAACACAGAAAAGAAAAGAGATATAAAATCTTAAAAACCATTAAAATATGGGTGATGCGAAGAAAAGGCTATCATAATTTATTTAATACTTAGGAGAAAATAATAGAAGGAATGGTAGAAAAAGAAACACTTAAAGAAACAATGGCAGATAAATTTCTGAACTGAAAAACAAATGAATTATTCAGATTCAAGAAACACAGATTTAACAAGTCCTGAGCAGAGTAAACAACAACCAAAAAAATCCTAACTAGACAAATCATAATGAAACTTCAGGACACCAAAGATAGAAAAAAAAGAAAACCAAAACAGCCTTTAAAGCTATCAGAGAGAAATGACAAGTTACTCACATGAAATGACAGTTAGACTTCTCAGCAGCAAGATGTACATATAGAAAGAAAATAAAATTATATTTACAATTTTAAATTCTAAAATTATGTATACCTAAATTTCCATAACCAGATAAATTTGTATTCAAGACTAAGAGCAAAACAAAACTAAAGACATTTTAAAGGAAGACTGAGGGAATTTACCACCAAGACACTATCTCTAAGAGATCTACTAAAGGAACTATTTCAGGAATGAAGGTGATAATTCAGAAGAGCAAAGTTAGAGGAAAGTTTACTTGTTTACCCAATGGCAAACATGTGGCTAAATCATTAGTGTTCCTAAAAACAAGATAACACTGAAATACTGAATAACAGCATTTAAGATGGGTATTGGAAAGCTGAAAAGTTTTCTAATACCCTGGTACCATTCTGAAAGCAAGCAGAAATATTGAATAATTTTAGATGATGTCAAATCAACCATGCTTTAAAATGTTAAAGGTGACCACTGCTAGATAAGCAGAGGAAAAGAAGAGGATTAATGAAAATTAATCAGTACGATAGAAAGTAGGGGGAGAAAGCATAGTATATAGAAAGCACAAACTGCGATAATGGAAATAAATCTAAAATTACTAGCAATCAGAATAAGTATAGCTGAAATAAACTCATCATTTAAAAGACAAACATCAGATTGGTTAAGAATAAATCCAGTTATATACTGTTGAAAGAAACACATCCAGAAACATAATGACTCACATGCGTTCAAAGTAAACAGGTAAGAAAAAAAAAAACAGGCAAATATTTTTAAACTGAGCTAATTAGATTAACACCAAACAAAATAAATATTAAGATAAAAACATTATTAATAATAAAAAGGATCATTACATAACAAATGGAATATTTTAGAAAGACAATAAATTCTGAGTTTCTATGTACCTAAGACACAGCCTCAAATTATATAAAGAATAAAAAGGCAGAATCTCAAGAAGATATGGACAAATCTATCATGAGAGAGTGATTTTAACATAACTCCATTTGTTATTTATAAATCAGGCAGATGAAAATTGTTAAGTAAATGGAAGAAAGCAACAACTTAATTTAATTTAGTGGATGTATAGAGCCCTATCCAATCACTAGCAATTATACTTTCTCCAGTAGATGTAGAACAATTGCAAAACCTGACGACTTGCCAGCCAAAAAGTCAGGCTTGATAAAGACTAAACAATTTGTCATACAGATCATATCCTCTGACCTAAACACAATTTAATCAGAAATCAATCATCAAAGAAACTTTGAAAAACACATTTAAATAACCTTAAATGAGGACTCATAATAGGTACTGAAAAATATTTAAAAATTGATGATAATTATAACACTACTGTTCAAACCTTGGCATGCAGCTAAAGTTGTATCTACAGAAAATTTATACCTTACCTTGGAATATTAGAAAGAATATTAGACTAGAAGAAAATTGGTAAGATAAATATGTTAACACAGGAATGAAAAATAAAGACATTATCAACAAGGCCTCCACGTCTCAAAGCTTACTCACTGAAAGAAATAAACTAATAAAATACAAAAAAGCTCTGACAAGGTTGTGCTAGTTTGCAAGAGGTGAGGTGGAGTGTTTAATGGAACAAAACAAAAATAAATAGTGTTATGGATGGAGAAGAGGGCATACGGATAGAGTAAAACTTTAAAACAGTAGAAAACACCGTGAACCATTTGAATGAAATGGCAATTTTTCTTGAGAAGAAAATACAACATAACAAACCTGTTCACAATAAAAATTAGAATATTTGAGTAGAGTGATTATTGAGAAAGAATTTAAATCAGTAATTAAAAATCTACCCACCAAAAAAAGAAACAACATTAAGTCGAAACAGTTTTGTTAGTGGGTTCTACTCCAAACACTCAAGGATGTATTTCCCAGATTATGTCAGGAAGCTGATATAATCCTTGTCCCAGGATTGAAAAAGTCATCTAATTTTGGAGAAATCTATTGTCTCATTTACTGATTAAAGGACAATATATATATATGATCATCTCAATAGACACAGGCAGAATATATGATTAAAACTCAGAAGATTTTCACAATTTAAAAATATTTAATAAAAGAATAGAAAGGGACTTTCTTATCTGGAGACACGGTATCTATCCAAACCCCAGAGAAAACATTACGTTTCATGGCAAAACATTGAAAGCATTCTCTTTAAAGTTGGGAAGAAGAAAGGGCGCCTACTCTCCTTGTTTCTTGTCAGCATTTCATTGCTGGTCCTAGCTAGCACTGTGAGACATAAAAAATAAATGAAAAACATAAGGAGAGGACAGAACGAAAAAAAACTACATCAGGTCACAGACAGCAAGATTTTGTAGAAAACTCAAGAGACCGTACAGACAAATCATTAGACCAAACATAAATCATTAGCAAGTTTGCTAGTTACAAAGTCAATATATAAAAATCTATTGTTTTCTTTAACATCAGCAACAAATAAGAATAAGTAATTTTTTTTAATTACAGCATTTTTCCTTCTACTACTTTTATTTTGGGTTCCAGGGGTACATGTACAAGTTTGTTATGTGGGTAAATGAGGCGTGGTGTATGAATGATCCATCACTCAGGGCAGTGAGCACAGCACCCAATGGGTAACCTTGCAACCCACCACCCCTTCCTGCCTTCCCCATTCAAGCCATCCCCAGTGTTTGTTGTTCCCATCTTTGTGTCCATGTGAATAATACAGCATTTTTAATGGCCATAAACACTCTAATATATCTTGGAACAAATCCTAAGAAAGTTTGTAAAGGCCTGTACATAAAAAATATATAAAACATTGTTAAAATCGAGAAATGAGGCAAATTAAAAAATAATTTTAAAAAACTTTATTAAACAACATTTAAATAACTGAAGAGGTATACTATGTTTATGGGTGAGAAATCTCATGGCTATTCTCCCCAATTTTTCCTATACATTCAAGGCAAGTACAAAAAAATACCCATAATCTTTTTGAAGAATTTGACAATTTGACCCTAAAATTCAAAGGCAAAGGAAAGAATAACGAAGACAATTTTGAGGACAAACAGAATGGAAGGTCTTGCCTTACCAACTATCAAAACTTATTATAAAGCCACCACAATTAAAACAATATGGAATGATATAGAGATTTAGGATCAATGTATATATGAAAAATCCATGTCAACAGAACCATTACAAAGTGGTGAGAAAGAATAAACTATTCAATAAGCATTGGCAGGACAGTTTGAAAAATAAAATTAGATTCCTTTCTCATACAAATATCAATTCCAGGTGGACTGAAAACCAGTATTAAATGGAAGACTGCATAATATTTTTGCATGTAACATAGGAGAATAGGTCAATGAAGTGGGCTGTAAGGAGGAGAATTTCATAAACAGAATACAAAAAGCACAAACTACAAAGGAAAATACAGGTATACTTGACTAACAAAATGATAACTTTGATGCAAAAAGACACCATAAACATAGTTAAGCCATATAATGAGAGAAAATATCTGCAACTTAATTTTAAAAGTATTAGTATCTAGAATATATAAAGAATTTCTATAAATTAATATGAAACAAATGTGTCAAAAGCACCCAAGTGCTCACTTTGACAACACATATACTAAAATTGGAATGATATAGATTAGCATGACCCCTCTGTAAAGGTAACATGCAAATTTGTGAAGCACTCCATATTTTTACACTACATACAAAAGGATAAATGCTGTATGACTCCACTTATATGAAATATCTAGAATAGGTGATTTCACAAAGATAGCAAGGTTACTGGTTACCAGGGGATCGGAGTGGCGGTGGGGGGGCAGAGGAATTGGAAGTTATTGCTTAATGAGTATAGAGCTTCTGTTTAGAGTGATAAAAGGGCTTCAGAAGTAAATAGTGGTGATGATTGTGCAGCATTGTGAATTATACAGTTAAAATTACTACAATGAAAATTTTATATATTTTGACTACAAAAAAGCACCCAGTGTTAATAAGGGGGCAAACGATTCAAATAGACATTTCAGATACAAGTAACTATGAATAAGCTAACAATATCCGAAAAAATGTACAACCTCATTTGATAATGAAAACAATACTGAGATAATGCTTCTCACCCACTGATAGGTAAACATAATAAAGTCAGACAATAGCTAGGGTTGGTAGGATAGAGAGCAGCAAGAGCTGTCGTAAAATGCCAGTGGGAGTGTAAATTGCTTTAAACATTTTGGATAGGAGTATGGCATCCCTCAGTGAAGCTTAACATGTGCTTCCTTATGTATAACTAGAGTAAGTACAGGCTGACATCATAAAGACACTAACAATAAATGGCTTTAAGGTAAAGAAGTTTATCTCTCTCACATATCAGTTCCAAAGTTTACAATCTGGTCAGTGGGACAGCTTTGATCCTCATGGTCATTCAGGTAATCGGTTCTAAGTCAGTTTCTGCAAAATTTAAGTTGGATCACCACCATGTTTTAGTTTTGTCTAGGGGGAAAAAAGAAGAAAGCATGGAGGAGGTACACCCACCCCCCTAAGGCTCTGATCCTAACATAGCAGAATAGAAAGCTGCTTAGATTCCACTAGTGAGGACATAGTCACATACCATATCCAACTAAAAGGGAGGCTGAAAAGTGCAGTCTAGATGAACGCCCATGTGTAAGATGGGGAAAATGAATTTGAGCAGATGAAATTCATTTTTGTCAGTCTCCACTATACCTAGAACTCAGCAATTTCATGACTAGGAATACCTTAGCAATGCTCCTGCGCATGTATGCCAGGAGACAACCATAAGAAAGCTTATAGGCTTACAGTCCATAATAGGAAAAAACAGGAAATAACCCAAATGTCCATCATTGTAAAACAGAAAAATCATGGTGTATTCTTATACAGGAGCAAAAATGAGTGAATTATTGCTGCACAATTGGAAAGGATCCCATGAGACACTTCTAAGACAATATTTAGCTGAGAGGTAGGGACTTGGGTGCCTGTTTTTTAATTAATATTTGAACTGTGTATTCATATATATGTATATTTATTATTTTGCATATATTTGCCATAGAAAAATTACCTCACCAACATAAAATAGATATAATTTTTCACACAACAAGCTGGTGAAAGCAAATGTTCACTGATACTAAATGTAGGCAAAGATAGGGATAGAAAAAGTATGAATTATAGTAGAATAAATTTTTACTCTGTAGGGCATTTTGGAATGATCTTCAAAAGCTTAAACTGGGCATGTTTATAAATTACAATCTCACTGCTCAGCACCAATTTAGAGAAACAAGCATGGAGCCACAGAAGACGACAATGTGCAAAGGTATTCAGTCTAACAGATCTCAAAACAACAAAAAAAACTGAGAATAACCTAGATGCTACTTAAGCCATTGACTAACTAAACTTTAGTCATTATCATTAAGGCAATGACTAACCTATGATCCAGCCATACTACCAAATATCATGAAACAGTCAAAAAGAGTAAAGTGGGCCGGGGACAGGGGCTCACGCCTGTAATCACAGCACTTTGAGAGGCCGAGGTGGGCCGATCACCTGAAGTCAGGAGTTGGAGACCACCCTGGCCAACATGGTAAAACCCTGTCTCTACTGAAAATACAAAATTAGCCTGGTGTGGTGGTCTACGCCTGTAATCCTAGCTACTTAGGAGGCTGAGGCAGGGGAATCGTTTGAACCCAGGAGACAGAGTTTGCAGTGAGCCAGGATCACGCCACTACACTCCAGCCTGGATGATAAGAAGGAAACTCTGTCTCAAAAAAAAAAAAAGAATGATGTGGAACTATTTCTGCTTAACGTAAGTGGATCTTCAATACAGCATTCTATGAAAAGGCAACTTGCAGAACAAATGAGAGAACACTCTGTAATAGTTCCTATAGCGATTGGTGTGCGTGTATGTTTTATTCTGAATTTGCTCCAGAAAAATAATTTGTTATTTTATATATTTTATATATACATAAAACAGTATTTTTTGGAATCAAAAAATGATGACCTTACAAGATAAATGATGAGATGATGCAACTCATCCATTCATTCAAAAATATTTATTGAGTACATACAGTACATCAGAATAATACTATGGTAAATTAAAAATAAAATATGTTCTTTATAAAATTCTATTCTTTCAATGGTTGAAGTCCACCAAAAGTGAAAGTTAAAAAATTCTCTGAGTTTTAAATTATTTTTAAGTGAGTCAATTAGACAAACCCAGTAATTGCTGAAGAATGAGGTGAGTATTTTTTTGCTCAAAAGTCAGGTAATAGGCATCTGAGAGTAAAAAAAAAATGATCATTTTCTTTTTGCAGCACCATGTGTGGCTGATCAAGGGGAAGAAATAAGGGCAATTTATCTTGCTTTTCACAAAGAGTCTAAAGTATGAAATGAAATGCTAATCATTAAAACAAGAAATACAGTCCAGATCAAAACACTGTTAGGTGATCACTCAGCTAATTGGTAAAATCTACAAGTGCTTTTCAAAGAGGTCAATACAAAACATGTGCCTTTTTTTAACACCTACACTGAGGACTCAATAATGCAATAGAAAGCATGCTGGTTAAATGTGTGTTTGTCACTTCTTGCCTTTTGAAATCTTCCTTTTAAAAAGTTAGAATTAAGAATGGTTGGCTTTCCTAATATTCAATAGACAAGCCACAGATCAGCACCATTTGCTTTCATCTGACCTCACATAAATGAGGCAATCTTGGATCCCCAAACAGCATCAGCCTCAGCCTAACAGCTTGTCCATCTCTCCCAATCCCTGCCAGTATCTTGGGATGGTTTCAAAAGTGTTAAAAACACTGCTCTGAAAGTTC
The DNA here is from genome assembly GCA_963573385.1 of Cacajao melanocephalus. Lineage (NCBI taxonomy): Eukaryota > Metazoa > Chordata > Mammalia > Primates > Pitheciidae > Cacajao > Cacajao melanocephalus. The sequence continues at coordinate 29,957 of CAUYLG010078711.1, read as the reverse complement.
CTCTAGCATCTCAGGTAAGTGTCATATCTTCACCAACTCTTGACTGCCACCAGCATCAGAAACTGCTTGTCTCCCATGGCCTCCAACTCTGGAAAACCCCCATTGGACAGGACCTCCAGGCCTCCAGCATCCCTACCTATCACTGCACCTCAGCCTCATCACGACCTCAGGCTTAGCCGCAACCCAGCTGCCCCACACACAAAAAAAGCAGGTATTCCTGGCTTCACGTGCTTTCTAGTCTAGCCTAGACCCTGCAGGTAGGCCATGTCAACAAAGCCAAGTTACTACCAGGGACTAGAACTGACCTCTGCGATGCAGCAGCCATTAGCCCCATGTGGCTATGCACTTGATATGTAGCGAGTCCAAACTGAAATGCACTATCAGTATAAAATACATGCCAGATCCCAAGGACTTAATATGAAAAAAAATTAAGTATCTTATTGATAATTTTTGTACTGACATGTTGAAATGGTGGTTTTTAAAATACATTGAGTTAAATAATATTAAATGAATTTCCCCTGTTTGTCTTACCTTTTCAATGTGGTTACTAGAAAATATGTGGCTTACATCATATTTCTATTGAGCAGAACTTTTCCAGAACGAGTTGCTGACTGGAACTACCGGAAACAGAATCTGGCTCTCTGGGGCCAGGGACTGGCAAAAATTAGGTGGGTGTCAAGGCCCCATAGAGATGGGATGTGGTACATGGTATCCCAGAGGGGCTAGGCTACGAGGAAGAAAATATAAGTCAGAGACCCAGTCCTACAACACCACAGATACCTCTTCCCACAGACTAATGGGTGGGAAGGTGGCTTTCTGAGGAAGCAGCTGGCTATATTGGTAAGACCTGGCAATTTTTGTCAGTTCAGCTATTAGTGCTCAGTGTATAGACCTGATGCAGAGTGGGGAAGGGGTGCATGCAGGCAGAAAGCAGAAAGTTCCACACTCACAGATGACTGACAGCGAAAATGACAAGGCCGAAAAGGAGAGGTACCATTCCACACCAAATGAATGATGGAGAGAGAAGGGTTACTCTCTGGATAATTCCCCCAGCTGTCCAAAATAACCCCTGGAATCAGGTGGACAAATAGGAACTTGAATATAACATCAAGAAATCTGAAGTTTCCCTTCTCCTAATATCTGAATAAACCTGTCTCCCATTCTATACCCCAGGATCAGACCCTGAGACAGAGATTGGGCTGCAAGTTTAGTAGCGGGCGTATTGGATGCTCTGAGGCTCCCTGGGATCCCCTCTACTGACAGGTACATCCATCCTCCAGCTGTTAGTATTGGCTGCCAACACTTGACAGCTGACCTCTCAACAACTGCCTTTGGCCAAATGAACACTGCCTCAGCTTGGAGGCTGTACGCTACCATACCATTTCAGGGAAAGCCTCAGGAAATGTCTAACTAAAGTAGGGGTTCCAAAGACTGGCTCCCTTACCTGAAGGGGGCACTAACTCTGTTACAATTTGTGCTCTCGAAGTTCCCCCAAGGGATTAGGCTGAAGCCAGGCTCCAGCCAGGACTGCATCCTTGTTTAGCTCCTTTCTCTGCCCTGTTTTACAGCCCTCTCTCCTCTTCCCTGAGGACACTCCTCCGCTAAATCACGTGAACAAGACCTTTGTCTCAGGCTCTGCTTATAGGGACCTCACTGCGACAGGAGGTGAGGGAAACATAGGTAGTTGAGTGGTGAAGTGAGACAAGGAAGAAGACAATAAAGGCATGTTATCAAGACAGTCACCACCGGAGGTGACTGGAAATCAATCCTGTGGCAAAACTGGAGGCCAATGTAGAACACACATCTTTGAGTTATCCCATCCAATGGGTTGGGGTATTTGTACACCAGTTCTCACCAGACATTGGTCAAAAGCTGCCAAGGTACATCAACCTGCAGCACTCCAGCCTGCCCAAGGTGGACAGGGAAGCCCTCCCAGGTTTCAGAGAAAGCCCTTGGGCTCCAAAGCTGGCAGTTGGAAGTCAGATAACTGGGACTGGAGAAGGGAGATAATATGGGCAGGGTATATGAATTCTCAATTCTAGCCCCAAATTTCTTTGTCCACTTAATGAGTTCAATGCATGGACCTCCAAAACACCTCTATTAGATGTCATAATGATCCAAACAGGCTTGACCCCCTTCTCTGTTCACACACACACTCTCTCTCACAGCATTTATGTATGAGGTCGGCCTCACCGAGGGCTCAATTGATCAAGATACTTACTTTGCTGAGATACACATATCTTCAAAGACAACATTGCACATTTCTATTCCTAAAAGTCTTTCAGGTGCCCTCCCTGAGGAACCCTGTCTGGCTGTCTCATCTCCAGGCCTCTCATATGGATAAGAGTCCATCAAGGCATTCAGTAGGACAAAAGGGTCTTTCCTTTTACAGGATTCTCCTTAGAAGGTATTTGTGGATTAATAAGGCAATTTTACTCTTTGTTACATTAGTATCGTGGTATGCCATTGTATTGCCTTGAGTTATGAATTAAGTTTGTGTGCTGAATTGGAGAGTGAAGTGTTTATTGTGTTGTCTCTTGGCTGTATGACTGAGCACATTAGAAGGAACGTGAATGCAGATATCAGCATCACCCAGAGAGACCCTGCAGGAGAGGTGAGGAGGGGAGCCACATCAGCCACATGGGGGACAAAGAGTCAATTCAGAAATAATGGCCCAGGACATGTCAATGGGACCCCTTTCCTTCTCTCTGGCCCCAGGGATCCTGGCTTCCCACCCCCAGGAAAGTCTCTGCATCAGTAAAGCAAGGCTGTTATTACTGTTACTCAATTGTATCCAGTATATATATCTACTGAGTACCTGTTGCCTGCTGGGCACTGGGAAAACACAGTGACATCCAAGACAGCCAAGGTCCCTGTTCTCAGGAATGTTAAACTCCAGTAAGAAAGACAGACCCTCCCCACAAAAACAAGCAAAGAAATACAATGAGTAAGATCATTTCAGATGATTCCAGTAAGGCTATGTAGACAAAACTAAAACACCTGTTGACAGGAAGGATGACTGTTGCAGGAATGAGGGATGCACCTTCATCCAGAGCCATTTGGGATGGCATTGCTGAAGAGGCAACATTTAATCAGGGAATGTAAACAGAAATGTCAGAGAAGGTGGGGGGCGGGCTGTGGGACTGAAGTCTAGCTTACTAGAATAGCAAATCGCTGAAAATGTAAGACAGGAGGCTGGAGAAACAGCAGGGCTCATTTATGTGTCCTCTTTATTCTGGGTTGTGATTTAAGAACGATGTTCATGGAAATGGTTTTCTCTGAGAGATAACCTGGGTCAGGGGAAACAGTAGGGGGCACCTGAATTTTGCTGACCCCTTCCCACTAGTAATAGCAGTGTCTGGAACTTAATGCTCAAGATAGACTTCACTTCTATGTGTGCCATTTTGCCTATGCTAAGTGAATAGCTTCAGTGGCCTTCAAAGGTCCTTCCCAGCCATGCTATAATCAAAGGCTCTGCCTGCTCCAAAAGAGTCTGGCTCCTCCAAGAAGGAAGTCCAACACAGTGTCCACCCATAACTGAGGGTAAGCCTCCCATCTTTCTGAAGCCTTGGTCCCACTCTTGAGTGCTGATGGCAGCAACAGAAGCAGGATCTTGCAACTTGGATGGGGGAGAACCAGGAGGCAGATGCCATTACTCTCCACCTGGCCAGCCTGTTACCTCTGCTCTGCTTCCTCTACAAGCACAGGGCAGCTGAGGGGAGGTTGGGACTAGCAGACAACACTGCAGGCACCCTTGGCAGATCAGGGGGCCTGTGACAGAAGCAGTCATGGCCCCCCATACTTTGGAATTTGGAGAACTCCTCCCAGGAGGGGTTAATTGACCACAGTGCCTTGGTAACATAAGCCCAAATAGCTGACCTCACCTACCAGAAACCAAATTCCCTTATCCTCACCCCAAAGGTCTACAAGTGGCATAAACTGAGTCACAGTCAAGTTGAGCTCCTGGGAACCACCCTTCAGCTCCTGTGGCAGTCAAGCTCTCTGCTTCCTCTTGGGAGCAGTCAAACTCCACAAGGAAAAGCTTGTACTCCCCTGCAAGCCTGAAGGTCATCTTGGAATGTCACTGGGAACGTGTGGGGAGGCCCCTACTCTGGGGTGTGGCAGAGGCTCCTCCCATATATGCAGTTGGCAGAGACAACTGGGAGTGTCTCAGGAGAGAGCATGCTGCATCCAAAGCCAAGGGGGTCTGAGTCCTGGATACATGGAGCATTTCTAGACCCAGAGGGTGATCATGGAGAGGGGAAGGGGAAGAGAAAATGGAGGAGAAGAGAGGAAGGGAGGGAAGAAGATAAAACCAAAAAGCAAGAAGCCTTGCCTGGCTCACCCCCAAAGCAACTGGCACCTGTACAAGGTGTCCACAAGCAAGTGTCTCCCTCTCAGCCGTTACAGTCTCCCATTATGGCTGGCTAGCAGAAATCAATCTTCTTAATGCTGCCTCGAACAGAGACGGAGGCCAGCCAAGTCTGGCAAGAGAATCCAGCTCTGCATCAGCTGCACGGGGTGTCTGGCATTAAAGGGTCAGGTTTCTCCCATCCACCTCCTCTCCTGGCATGAAGAAGATAATGCCCATGGTGCCTCCAAGGGAGAGGGCAATGGGGCAGCCAAGACTGACGTTTCAGACAGGCCTGGCTGGGATGCTGCTGCTCAGCCTGCCCATGTCTGCTTTAACCCCACCCACTCCAGGTGGCAGGATCTAGTTTCCAGCATGAAGATGTCTGCAACTTGATCTTACCTGCTTGCTTGTAACTAACTCCTCATCCATGGCAATTTTTTCCCCAAGCCAGGGATTATAGAATATATATATGGCTTTAAGAATATCTCTTTTTTTTGTATAGAAAGAAAAATTTATTTTTTTAAATTTTTTTATTGTACTTTAAGCTCTGGTACATGTGTACATCCTGCAGGATTGCTGCATAGGTACACACATGCTGTGGTAATCTGTTTATTTCTCAAGGATCAGTGGACAGCAGCAAGAAAATTGTGATCTAGTTAGCACTTTCTGAGGGTGAAGATGGGCATGGACTTCTTTTTCTTAGTCCTTTCAGTCCTTCTGCCTCCACTCAGCCTAGAGAAAGGACAGAAAAGACTCTCTCTTCACTGTATCCGGGAAGCCAGCAGATGGATGGAATGAATGCAGGTGTCTGAGTTGCCCTGTGCTGAGAACCTTACCCCAATGAGATAAGGTCTCAGTGCCCCCAAATGGAAGTAAGGATGCCGATTATCCTCCTTGGCATCGTTCAAATATATCCTTAAGGTTACCTTCCTGACAACATGGATTGAAATTTTCTATCAAATTTAGAGATGGTTGCTAAGGGAATCAGGAGAAAAGTATTTGTGGTATAAATCTTATCATTGTTTTCCAAATTAGCATCAACACAAGCTGTAACTTTGAAAGACTTTGAAGCTAATCAGCATATGTACTAGTGATTAAGGCAAAACAAACCCAAGAGAACTCAGAAGTGGGCCTGATGATACTATTACTTATCCATTTCTATTTTTCCTTTGCTACTTGACAAGAAGAAGGTGGAATCTCAGAGGGGGAAATGGCAAAGATCCTATGGATAGGGATACAAAGTTCTCTCACCCCTCATCAACTATAATACAGGTAAGGGATGATTGCCATTAGGGAGTAAAAAAACGTAAAAGCATTTTGAATGGTATTTGACAACAAACTATCATAATGTTTCAAAATTACAAGGAGAAACAGGTTAAATTGTGAAATCAGAGATTCACATAAGAAGCACCACCAAATCCTGATAATAGAATCAAGTGAGTAGGGAAAAAAAGAAAAAGAAAAACAAAACCGGAAATAGAATTATAATTGTTCCAAAGTATTTACATTTCTTTAATTTTTACTCGAAATTATTCGTGCGATATTTTTGTCAATGACAGTTTAACAACCTCAAGACTTCTTTTCCTAGAAAAAGCACGACTGTGGAAAAAATATGTTAGGATGCAGTGATTGCCAGACTCCCATGGACTGGCTACATCAGAATCACAAAGACGCATGCACATGTATGTTTATTTTGGCAGTGTTCACAATAGCAAAGACTTGGAACCAACCTAAATGCCCATCAGTGACAGACTGGATAAAGAAAGTATGGTACATATGCACCAAGGAATACTATGCAGCCATGAAAAAGAAAGAGATCATGTCTTTTGTGAGAATATGGATGCAGCTGAAGTGCATTATCCTTAGCAAACTAAGGCAGAAACAGGAAGCCAAATACAGCACGTTCTCACTTCGAAGTAGGAGGTAAATGATGTGAACTCATGAACACAAAGAAGAGAACAACAGACGCTGGGGCCTGTTGGAGGGTGAAGGATGAGAGGAGGGAGAGGATCAGCAAAAACAACTAATGGGTACTAGGCTTAGTACCTGGGTGACCAAATAATCTGTACCACAAACTCCTGTGACATTAGTTTACCTATATAACAAACGTGCACATGCACCCCAAATCTGAAATAAAAGTTAAAATAATAAATTAGGATTAAAAAGAAAATACTTTATTTTGAATTTTGTAGCTCTCCCATGGATATAGGAATGAATTATCAGCAGGTAAGATACTACTGCAAAACTGTTTTTATTTTTTACCTCAAGAAAGTACTAAAATATTAATTCTTACCATGTATATGAGAAATGACATCTTAAATAAAATATTTCAAATATAAAATAAAAACAACTTGCCTATTTAGATTCTGATTTCAGACTGAGGGAGAAACTAACGCCAACATCTGTGATAAAGAATCATGTAACCAGAGGCCAGGTATGGTGGCTGACGCCTGTAGTCCCACGACTTTGGGAGGCGGAGGTGGATGAATGACCCAAGGTCAAGGGTTCAAGACCAGCCTGGCCAAAATGGTGAAACCCAGTCACTACTAAGAATACAAAAATTAGCTGGGCATTGGGGCACATGCCTGTAATTCCAGCTACTTGGGAGGCTGAGGCAAAAGAACTGATTGATCCCAGGCAGTGGAGGTCGCAGTGAGCCGAGACTGTGCCAATGTACTCCAGCCTGAGCGACAGAGTGAAACTCTGTTTCAAAAAAAAAAAAGAAGAAAGAAAGAAAGAAAGAAAGAATCATGTAACCAGAGGGACTGATCAAAATTCCACATAATTTCAGATGTTTGTTAACAGTGGTCATGAGTTGGTGACCATTTTTGTCTGGCGCTGTGAAAACACAGAACGGGGAAGGTATATCAGTGGGAAGCTCCTGAGTTTTGGATTATACTAATGGGGTTTGAATCCTGAACTGCCACTCAGGAAGGAAGGACCTTCACTTATCGAAGCCTCAGTTTCCTGTCTTTAAAATGAAAATAACAAAAGGACCATCTTCAAAGGGCTACCTGGGAGATAAAATGAGACAATGAATGTAAATTTCCTGGCACATGGTCAATACTTATTGAAATATTAGCCAATATTTTTCTTGTACTATGTCCCCCAAAGACACAGCAGGTGGTTTCTCTTGCATCTGTACCTGGGTGAACTTGGTATTTGACCTTCAGGGTTTCCTGCCAGATATTTAAAGTTACATGTGAATGATATATTGAATGGCAGTTACTCCTATTTCTTTATGCGTTAACTTGATTCATTTCAATGTGTAACTTTTCTGGCATAAGTAAAAGTAGACTGTCCTGTCTTCCAGAGAGAAATTCAGAAGATCAATGTTGACAGAAGACAGACGATAGATACATAGATATAAATAGATAAAAATAGATCATAGATGACAGATCCATAGATAACTGCCTGATCAATTACCAGATACATAATAGACATAGATAGAATGATAATAGATCATAGATGGTCAATCAAAAGATGATCAATTAATTGATAGATACATGATAGATACATAGAGAGAGATGATGGATGATGATAGGTATAACAGATAAATGTAAATCCTTTGTTGAGATGTCTATTAGATGCACGAATATTATCCAAAATTACCGCTGATGGCATAAAACAATGACTTTTCCTTAAAATGTCATACCTAAGATTAAACACTGATGACAACTGTACTCTGTCCTCTTGCTTTGCATGTCAATAAGACCCTCTTGTAAGCCTTCCCTAGTAGAGAAGGGAAGGTGGGGCTGGGGCTGCTGAGGGCTTGCTGGCTGGCTCCTCACCTACCTCCAGGCATCTCTGAGTCTCTCCAGGTGGGGCCTGAATTAGGTGGGAAGAGGAGAGGAGGGGCCTGGAAGGCCCGCCAGAGCGGCAGGTGGGGAGATCTGGGCACATAAGAAAACTGTACCTGTGACTATACAGAACGTGACCTTTGCAGCCTGCTTTATTTGATACAAGAGATTCACTACTGTAAACTGAAGTATTTCCTGAAAATTTAAAAGTACATGTAAGCAACAAATTATACATTTCCTTTATTAAATGTATACATTACGTCTGCAAGAGTAAAGTATACTATTTTTTTTTTAACGAAATCATCTGAGAAGGAATGAAAACATTCCTAAATAGGAAACTATAGGGGTAGATGCTGCAGGGACCCCGATGTCCTCATCTCCTGGGGCTCCAACCCTGGATGTATGAACGATTCTTCTTCCTTGAGTGTGGGCACAGTCTGTCACTTGAGATGACAACTGAACATCGCAAATGTGTGAGCACCAGATCCCATGGCAGTGTCTGATCCGTGGAGGCTGAATTTGTCAAGAGGCAGATTATCCTGAAGGAGCCTGACTCAATCCGGGGAAAGCCCATAAAAGAGGGTCTGGCCTCCATGAGGTGTGGGCTACCCCATGGCTTTGGAGAGGCCAGCAAGGACACGCCTTGCCTGGAGAGAGCCAGGGCCACGTGGCAGGGAAATGCCAGTGGCACCAAGGGGTGGAAATCTCAGTCGGACCAATGGGAGGACCTGAGTTCTGCCAACAATCTGAAGAGGCCCCTGAGGCTGAGAGTAGACCACAGCCCATCCAACACCTGGTCATGTCCTTGTGAGACCCTGACAGAAGACCAAGCCAAGCCGTGTCCGGGTTCCTGACCCATGGATACTGTGAGATAACAAACGGTGCTGTTTTAGCCACCTATATTCATAGTAATTTGTCACACAGCATTAAAAAATGAATACACACAACACTGCCTATTATTTGAAACACTTTATAAAATTACCTACAAGTTAACTGCATGAAAAACAAACACTGCTTATTGGATACTTTCCCCAACATTTTTCTCAGCTATATTAACAGCTATGTAAGAACAAAATGTTACTGTAAGCGTTTACCTACAAACGATACACAGATATTGCAATTTACAAACTACACAGATACTGCAAAGTCAGGAGGAGACATCAGAGCAGCATAATATATTTGCCATAATCTTAATCTGCATTGAAGCAAGGTAAAAATCTGTTAGTGTGGATTTATGTGCAGGCTGAATATTTCCTTATTCACATAACCCTATTCTAATACTTTCCCCTGGTTCTTAGCATGGTTGTGAATAATTTTTAAAACTACCAACTGGATAAAAAGATGCCTTGACTCAATTTCCTAAAATGTAATATACCATAAAAACCAAGAAGGCATTGATGCTATTCTTTGAATACTATAATCTATTTTACTTTAAAACAGCAATGCTTACATAGCACAACCAAGAACATCTGGAAAATCTGTGAATATCTTTATTATTGATAAAATTCAATTATAAAAAATGTGCATTTGAGTACTGCCCCTCAGCTTGTGTAGGAATTCCAAAATCTAGTTGTTAAAAAGAGGTAATCAATAATGACATGGACCCACTGTCACACACTTTTATATCTTATTGATAGACAGGGAGGTGAAGGCATTGGAAGAATCTATATGTGAAACACACAGAGTGCCTACAGATGCATTTGGGTAGAGACAGGTGGCAGAGGATGCCCAAGGAAAATGACATCAACCTATTCAAGGTATCAGTCAATCCTATAAAGAAAGCATTGTCTCTCTTGGTCAATGTGTGATCTCAGGGACTCCAAATGATGGATTCTGATGTATCCTGTTATTCACCTTCAGGGTTTTTTCCAGTAATTGATTGCATTCAGCGGCTGTGTACACTTCATGTTTGCAATATTTTCTCCTTGTTTGGAAGCACCAAAGTGGCAATGCTCAGTGTTCCTGCATTGGTTTTGAGAATGTATTCCTGACCAAAGCCACTATCTCATTTAGAATAGTATATTTAATGTTGGTGTCATTTTTATTCTATCAGCGTGTTAATAAAACCAGCATGAAAGCTCCATAAACTCACAGCTCCGGGCTTCAATTTTGCCATCCACAGAACATGTAGTAATGTGTTCAGAATTAGTCGTCCATGTCAAACCACCCACCTCTACCTTTTACTTATCGCAGCAAAAACATCAATATGGAGCTACAATGCGAGAGGCTGCAAGTGGATGGGCCATTTCGTAGAATCGACGCCATTCTTTTTTATTTCAAATTGAAGTTGTAGAGGAAGTAGAGTGGGACTTCCTAGCTCGCTCTCTAACGTTCTTTAAACCGAGTATGACCAGGCAGTCTGCAGATGCAGTGTAGGTGCCAGCACAGCCTGCTGGGGAGCCGCCATGTCTAACCATCCGGGATGATCCCGCTGCATCTGTAGCACGTCTAAGGTGGTCAGCTCCTAGATCAACAAGCCTTCTCCAAAACACAACTCTTGTAATAAGGCTCCCCTGAAAAAAGCAAGTTAATTCTAGGAGATGATATTGTCTCTCATACATTTATGATACAGCTCATGGTAGAGTGAGAAGCATAGCTGTGACTCATAAAACCAACAGGAGTTAGGGACCCTGGAGGTGTCAGTTCTGGCTGGACATTCTACACCATGATGTTTCTCTCTCCCTCCCTCTCATGTCACTTGTTAGGGGTATAGGTGAACCAGCCTCTGATGGTTCCTTTTGGCCATACCTTCTGCTCTGTGTTAGGAATTCACAGGTCTAACCTCTCAGTCACTTTGATGACCATGCAATGAAGAGCACAGCAGCAGGATCGATTTCCCCTCCACGACACACAGTCGCTGGTGTGTGTCCACACGATACGAATGGTCTCACATTTCATGTAAGAATAAAGGTTAATGGTGACAATGGCTTCTGTGTATGGAATGGCACCTAAGCAGACATGGGGCTGGATATTCTATACGATGTCACTAGTTCTCACCACAGATCTAAACAGGGCTTTCATATTATTTGCATCTTTCCAGGATGCAGACTGAGCTCAGAGAGGTTAATTCATGGATTGGAGTTCAAAGAGCAAAAAGCAGAAACCTGATCCAAGGCTTCTTTGTTTCCAAACGTCTGATCTTCCTACCCAGGCCTTGTAGATTTTTATTTCAGACTAATTTATATGAACAGGACTATGAGTAATCCTTAAGCATAGAAAACATTTCTCACGTAGGACTGTGTTCAGGTTAATGTTCAAAGTGCTTTCAGCAAATGAAGTTAGAAGAAAATCCCTATTCCTCCTGAACCGTGTCACCATGGGCAGCTTTCTCTAAACCTCTGTGCCCTCATATCTAAAGTGGGGGAAAAGTAGTAACTGTGGGGTTTTCATCAGTATTAAGTTATATCACAGCAAGGCCTCCGCACGAGAGTTAAAATACATGCTCATCAGTCCCTTTCCGACCTGGGGTATCATGAGTGTTTCCAAGGCCCCCGAACCATGAAAACTGCCCCCTTCCGACCACAAATTGTAGGCGTTCCTATGGCAAGAGACATGCATCACCTTCTATAGCCTTTTTCATGATACCTTTTTTACAGAGTCTGAAAAACCGATCCTTAAATTCATATAGCACTTGGATGTTTTCAAAAGGAATTTCATACATGTTTTCTACATAAGTTAGGAAAGTAAACTATTACAGTCCCTGCTTCACAGATAAAATCAAGACCGGGCAATCGTGTGGTGGTTGGGATTGAACAGACAAGGAACTAGAGGAAAGATCCTTTACACTGGTCTGATTTTGTCTCACTTTACCACAGACCAAGGGGCACACTGAGAGCACGTCCTTCATTACAGAGGCCTGTGCCCCGATCCAGACACAGGATCCAGAGACTGTGTTCCCACTGTGGGTGAGAGCGCAGCATACGTAACTTCCCATGTTCAGAACAGATCAGAAATCCCGCCTCCAGCTGCAAGCATTGCTGGCCCTGGGCTGTGTTTGGGCTTACAGCACAGACACAGCTCCTGTCTAATTCATATAGCACCCGGCATTGACTTTAATCTGTGTCACGTCTAAGATGGTCAGCCCCCAGTTCAACAAGCCTTCTCCAAAACACAGCTCCAGTAATGATGCTCCCCTAAAAGAAACTGAGTTAATTCTAGGAGACTGACCTTATGCCAGGTCTATATGAATTAGACAGGAGCTGCACCTGAGGGTGTGTTCTGAGGACTGTAACTTTCCAGGGAGACTGGGAGCTGGGGTTGGCCAGGCCCTGGTGCCCTCCTGACTCCAGAGCACGGCTGACTAACCGCCTGGAAACCCGCATAACAGGAAGACTGGAAAGGTTCAGTACAAGACTCTGCCACAAACCAACATGAGAGACTCTCCCTATGTCCATCTTCCATCTGCTTATCTCAAAGTCTAGACTCTTTCAAAAGCAGAAAAAAAATTTTATAATCATACTGAATTGGATAAAATAAATTGATTTTATTATTCATTTTTTTTCCTTTTTTTTTGGGACAGTATCTCTCTTTCACCAGGCTAGAGTGCAGTGGCACAATCTCCGCTCAATGCAATCTCCGCCTCCTGGGTTCAAGTGATTCTCCGGCCTCAGCCTCCCCAGTAGCTGGGATTACAGGCCCCCACCACCAAACATGGTTAACTTTTGTTTTTTTTTTTTTTTACTAGAGACAGGGTTTCACCATGTTGGCCAGGATGGTCTCAATCTCCTGACCTCATGATCCACCCACTTCTGCCTCTCAAAGTGCTAGGACTACAGGCGTGAGCCACCATGCCCCGCCTATTCATCAATTTTTAATTAAACATTTTTATATCTATTCAGCAAATATTTATTAAGCACCCCTCAGAAGCAAGCCAGTGGGAGTAGCTGTTCTACGTCATCACACCCAGGACTGACCCTCACTCACAAGGTTTATTCCACAACTAAAATTTAAGCTTGGGTCTATTTAATGGCCTCAAAGGTCTCTTTGCAGTTGGCAGTCTTGACTAAATAATGAGATAGTATATAAAGAACGACAGAGGCTTGAACTCGGGAGGCGGAGGTTGCAGTAAGCCGAGATTATGTCACTGCAACTCCAGCCTGGGAGGAATAACAAGACTATGTCTCAATCAATCAATCAATCAATCAATCAATAGAATGACAGAGGACGTTCTTTGTAAGTGGTAGCTGCTCTTTCATGAACTCTATGTCTAATGCTGATGCACAGGGAATGCCTATCTACAAAACCAGTGCTTGGGCAGAGCAGCTCACTGCCTTAAGGTCAACTGTCTCAAAATAATTCAAAGAAAGACCAGTCTTGTGTCTGCTGACATCAAGCACTCCTTATGCAGTTCTGGCACTGATTACATACTAACCTGAAATCAGCCTAGTGGATAGAGAGAAAGCCAGCCAGTAGGGATCTGATTATGTTATGTATCATTAAACAAAAGCATCCCTTAGAGGGGCTCAGCCACAAACCCAAACCATAAGTGTTTATGATGTTCCTTCTACCTCTATTTAAAGTTCTGCCAATATCTCCTGGCCAGGAAATCCCTGGTGCTTTGTGGAAGGGAAGCTTGGGGACGATTTTCCCTGATGAGCCTCTTCACCACGTCTGCACGGTAGACATCTCTCCAGCGTCCTACATTGGCAGCTGCTTTTATTTTCTAGGAGACACATCATTTATGAAACTTAATGCCAAGCAGGCATTGTGGGATTGGAATTGTGTTAAAAAATAAATACAAATACAAAAGGAGCCCTCCAAGGAGTCTGTAATCCATCTGAGGCTCTAAAACCAGCCACAAGACACAACACATTTGACGCCCGAGGCCAGTTGTTGAAGCACACGTGTGTCCCTTTCTCATCTCCATGTTCAGGTCACCCAGGCCCAGGTCACTCTATGCCGAGGGAGTGGCTTCGCCATGGGTGGGTGCTGGACATTTCTTGACAAGTTTAGTCCGTATACATGGAACAGAAACTAGCTAGTGAATAAGGGCAGCAAATCATGACCAAGTACATAAATAAAATAATGAAATTCTACCAATCAAAACAGAGCTAAGTACAATAAAGGGATAGACAGAATTCAGGATGGTAACGATGGGAGCAATTTGGAATCTCCAAAAATAAAAATTTACCAGGGATGAGAAATCTGGTTGTGGGACAGAATAAAGAGAAGGCCTTGTGGAAGTCCCCACTTCCTTGTCTCTAAAATAAACACTGTTGTCTGCAGAGAGTCTGGACTCAGAGGCAGGGCCTAGCCCATGAGACCAGCTTTGCAGGTGATTCATTTTCAGGGCTGGCCTGTGTACTCCTGCAGGGTGCATCCTAAGGAGCATAACTTTCCAGAGAAAGGGCTTTATTTTTTTTTTCTTTTTAAAATAATTGGTACAAAGTTGCCACATGGAATTGTGGCATCTCTATCTAGCAGATTCAATTGTTCATCTCCAGCCTTTCACTGTTTCTTGGGAATGGCTTTTATACCCATCTGTAATTCCTCATCCATTTTTACAGGCACTTCATTTCAAGTCTCTATTTGTACAACATTTAGAAAATGTCCCGACTGTGGGTCCTTTACTTTACGGTCTATACTGTAAAAATATAAAACAAACAAAGAAGTGAGAACTTTAAGAGCCGAGGATAGGGTGGCTGCCCCAGGAACGCTAGCCGCTGCCTTTCAAGAGCCTTCCCTGGGTGGTTTTTGTAGAATTAGACCTTTGGTTCCATCGGGGTACTCAAAATAGATTTATATCATCAGAGGACCCATTAGTTTAACATCAGAATGCCTGTTCCATAATTTGAAATAATTGATGGAGCTGGTCCATGTATCAGAAACCCTACATTAACGTCAATAAATCACCCTCAGGGCTACTCTCACAGCCAACGGTTGTGTTACTTAAGGTGAAACTCTTCTTCTTGCCTGAGACAGCTCTGTGGACCCTTGGTGTTCCCAGGGAATACATTTTGAATGACAATGATCCAGTCTAAGCTTCGTATGTCACAGATCACACACCTGTGTAAGGTGTGAAGTAGGACAAACAAGGGGACACTCATTGTCCCCAGTTTCAGACAGCGATGGGTTATGGCTCCATTTGACATCATTATATACCAGAAGCATATTATCTGTTATGAAAACAGACAAATCTGGAATAAAAAGCAGTGTTTTGCAATGAAGGTAAACTTCTACAGTTTTATTTTGGTCAGACCTACTACTCAGAAAACAGTAGTTGCTTATTAAATGCTTATTCACTAACATATTTATTCCAATTTGGCCCAAAGATACTCTGGCTTTTCTTCCCTGCCAATCACTTTGCATGTATCAGTATTGTCAATATATTTGGTGCTTGCCATAGCAGGACCACCTAAAATCATTAAAAATAAGTTTATCAACCGTTCTGGGCTTCACTAACAAGACCTGGATTTGGGTTGCAAGTAACTCTCTGTATGCAACAAATTACTAAAAGATTCGAAGATTCACTTTTTAATTCTCAAACAAGAGTAAAA
This sequence comes from Cacajao melanocephalus, assembly GCA_963573385.1. Taxonomy (NCBI): domain Eukaryota; kingdom Metazoa; phylum Chordata; class Mammalia; order Primates; family Pitheciidae; genus Cacajao; species Cacajao melanocephalus. The sequence continues at coordinate 14,307 of CAUYLG010078711.1, read as the reverse complement.
GGAGCTATTTCCCGACACGTGGAATCAACAAGATTGTAAAGTTAAAAGGTACCTAAGTGTATGCTTTCGTAAATATTAAGGGATACACAAATATTGTTTGTACCAATTTTTTAAAACGTAAGGGTTTTTATTAAGCTATATATTTTACTCTCGGTTGACATTTTCTAATCTACTCATGTACATATATTAATTATGGATCTGAAACATTTAAATACTAATGTTTCCTTAAGTAATGCAATTAACTAGCAAGAGGCAATTACAAAAGTCTTTTGAAAATGGTTGAAAGTGTCTTTACACAGTCTTAGGCGTTAATACTTTGCTTAAAATATTTTATATAACCAGTCATCATTTCTGATACATCTTTTTGGGATAAATATTTGATTCAGGTATTTGATCATACTGGGGAGCTGGGGATTTCTTAAGCTTAATTGCTTATATTTAAACCTAAGAATTTAATGTGAGGTTAATACTATTTTGATTATATAGCCATCAGCACCGCCAATTTTCTATCACAAATCTGTTTTCCCATCAGTCAGTATGTTCCAGATCTGAGATAATCTTGCAAGGAAGATGTGAGGAGTATCTGGGTTTTGGAGGTAGAGCCAAAAAGGTGAAACAGGCAGAACAAGAAAATTACTCCTGTCAAATTGATTATAATAACAGCTAAGTGCCAATCCTCGCCAATATTTCTTTCTCCTATTTATAGAACATTTGTGCTACTATGTAATCAAAAGTGTCCTAGAGTTGGAAAGTGCCCATAAACAGATGAACAGATTCAAGCTTTTACAAAGTTACTCAGTGAAGTGACAGTGAGAGCAAAACTTCCTTAAGTGACACTGGATACTAGGGAGCAATAGAGTCACAGCATTCACATGGGGTCCAGGCGGGGCTGAGCCTCACCCGATGCGGCTGGCCTTCTGGGTGAGGGAGGGTGGATATAAGCATGCAACCAGCTGACGACCTCTAGTTCCTATCCAGTCACACGGCTCTGGAGCACATGGACCTTGCTATCTGCCTCCTGGACAACAAAAGAGGCTTCAGAATGATGGTAACAGTTCAGTATCCCCACACTGATTCCAAGCACCTGAAATTCCACTGTGCATAAATCTTCTTCTGGATACTCTGTGCATCATCATGGAACGTGAGACCAAGGGTTTATAAATAAGAAATCATTGCAATGGGAAAGAGTTGGAGGAAGATGGGAAACAGTTACTAGGGATAGAAGAGTAATGAGAAATAAAACATAAGTTGAGCATGGTAGGTTTTCTATGAAGTGCTGTGGAATGGGACTTGGTGAGCTTAGGAAGCTCTCATCTTGCAGCAGTGTTGAGGGTGATATCATAGGAGAGGGGGAGGGACCCAGGCCAAAGTCTTCTGTTCTTTGCCCAGGGAGCCATAGCAGCGGCACGCTTTGTAAGATAAGGCAACAAAAATGTGTTCAGTGGCAGGAGAACTGGGAGAACAACGCAGGTGTGCATGGGAACTTCCCATTAATTACACAAAATTCAAGTTACCTACAGGTTTTTCCAACAGTTTTTCTCCTGAAGTATCCTCTAAGACCAGTGTAGGGGCAAGGAAATGGGGATGAAGACATCCAAGTAAGAAAACAAAATACAGTGAACGTCTCAACAGGGACACGAAGTGGTAAAAACCAATCACAATAGCATACATCCCATCTAAAGGCCAAATGGTTTTACAAGTGCTCTTTGAGACATTTCTAAGAGTGAAATCCTGGAAAGCAAAATTCTAGTAGGTTGATCTTATAACATCAAATGTTACTAATTTATCACGCATAAATATTAATTCATAGGCTTTCTATTTACTTCTTCATCTGAGATTTTTCCTCCTAAGAGGGATTTGAGGTGACCGATCTTCCTCTTAGGCACCTGGATTAGCTCTGGGTCTGTGGTATGATTATTATATTTTCCAGGCCCCTTTTTTGCTCATCTGTCAAATAAAGGTATCCATCACTAACATACATTTACACTCAAAAATCCAAAACTCTTAAATTTCTAATGTCATGGTGTTCAGCATCATATAGATTATTTAAATTTATCAGATGAGTGAGGGATTCGACAATTTTATAAACTTTATTTTATTTAATTAGTTAATTTTAATTATTCACACTAAATTGCTTTTCTTTTTTTACTTCAGAACTAAAAATGCTAAAAATGGCAGTTATCATATTGCAGATTCCTACTTTTGAAACACAGCACCTCCTTTATTTCTCTGTTCTTTTGTCTTCTTCACTTACATCTTTAAAAACATATTCCACGTAGACTTGTTCATACACAGGATGGAGAGCACCGAAAACTGGGAGCTACAGGTTCAATCCTGGCTCCACCAACTTCTAAAAGCAGTATCTTGGGCAAGTATTCAAAGTATTCCTCTTAGTTCTCTCATCTCAAAAATTAGTAGTGAAAAGAAAATAATTTACTACATATAGTTCTTATATGTATATATGCGCTTATACATATATATGATTGTGTGTGTGTGTGTATTTCAAAGTTTATTATCTCTGGTTATATCAAACATTCCTTCTAAATCCTTCATATATAAGCAGAATAATTTTTATCAGTGCATACTATACCACAATCAATATATTTGGGCCCATCAGATCTCAAATGTTTTAAGACATTTCCTTCTCAGGTCCACCTATTTTGTTATTAAAATTATTATTTCTAATTAGATAAATTTTAAGCTACTGGTAATGTATCTGAATATACAAACCAGTTGACAGAGCACAGAATTAAACTGCAATCCAAAACGTAGTAGGCACCCGGAAAAAAAAATCAATATTTAAAACTTAACATGTAAGCCACGTATCAGATGTGTCCTGACAAAATAAAAAAGAATGTGATTAAGTCGTACATTACTTACTGGTATAGGTGAGTTGGAAACCTTGGTCGGTGTCAGACCCGTTGGTGTTAAACTCTAGCCACAGGTGATTGGACGTGCTGTTTAGGATCAGCCCCAGAAGTTCATTTTTAGTGAAGGTGCCCAGTGGACGTGAGGAACTGTCTTTCCCATCATATACCTGATGAAAATTCACAGCATGAGTCCCTCTATGCCGTAACTGGATTCTGACGTTAGCAATATTAATAAGAAATCCAAATCTTCAAAGATGCATTTTTATATAGTACTTTACAAAGGCATACAGTGTATAGAAAGATAAATGGATGACTTAGTGTGAAATCATATTTGTTCTTAAAGTTCTATCTTTACCATTAACAGTACAGACAAAAGATTCCATTGTTGTTTCGATCATTTTATATTCATTACTTTAAGAGCTCTTTCTGTGTTTATTTAAAATTAAGTAAATATTTCTTTACATTCCCAGGTTTCATTATCTACCTTTTTATTCCCTTTCTCATACTTGAGTTATAAAAATAAAAAGGGTTTATAACATTTTAGTCTCGAATATCTCCTCTGAACTTTCAACTAAGTCAAAGAACAAACCATTCCCTTCTATCTGAATGCATTAAAGGATAACACGGTGTGCCACAATCTTGTCAAATTTTATAGTCTTCAAGCATGAGGTGACTTTCATTTTGAATGTGTAATAATAGAACCATCTCATCATGCAATAATAACAGAGAAGTGTGACCTTGCTTTAAAGTGTTCTGATTGCGGCATTATCTTCCCAAGTAGTTGTAAAACAAGAGTAGATATAATAAGTATATAGAAGATAAAGAAGACAGGGCTTGGTTTTGACCAGTCAGGAAAGGGAAGTTCCAGTCATGCATTCCCAACTTTTGGGGAGACAGGTCACAGAGTGGGGAACAATGGGTCAGTGTCACCTTCACATTCCGAATGAGGATCTGGTCAAAGTGTTTCAGGACCCATGCTGTTTCTGCCAATGCCATGAGGCTCAGGTAACAGAAACAGCCTTGACTTTCTAATAGGAAAAATACCTAATGCATGTGGGGCTTAAAATCTAGATGACGGGTTGACAGGTGCAGCAAACCACCATGGCACATGTTGACCTATGTAACAAACCTGCACGTTCTGCACATGTATCCCAGAACGTAAAGTAAAATAAAATAATAAAATAACAAAATCAAAAAATGAATGCTGCAGACCTCGCAGCCCAATAACAGTAGAACATGAGGTGTGCAAAGCTAATCCACCTGCCTCCCTCACTATCACGGTGCCACAAGAACAAACATTTATTACATTATATTGGAAAATGCTCAGTGTGTCTTGATAGAAAAACGGCACCCTAAATAAATAAAAGTAAACAGAGTCTTAGTAGGCTCTTCCAATGTGTTTGTTTATTTTCCCCACTTCTTTCCTCTTTATATACATCAATTCTTTTATCATCTCTCTTTCAATCAACATATAAACCCAGGGGTAATGTGTTTATTTTCCCCATTTCTTTCCTCTTTATATAAAGTAATTCTTCTTTTATTGTCTCTCTTTCAATCAACATATAAACCCAGGGATGTAAACAGACACATATACTCAGAAAAGGAGAAAATATATTTAGAAAAGTTAATTTTGTGGGTTACTTGTTTACAATTGAATATGGACATGCTAGTTGGGTAGAATCAAATATCCTCTAATCTCCTTACTAAAAGACTATTGTCACAGGTCATTGTTTAAAAACCATTATTTAGTTTATTCTGTGTTTTTATTACATGAAGCCAGGGGTCTGACATTCAGAGAGTAAATGGTTTTAAGTCCAGAGGAGTCTGGGTTAAACAGAAAATGTGCAGGTCTCCCCAGGAAGGCCTTGGGCTACCCCATATACCATGTAATTGTCTATAATTCACAGAAATCCATGAAGGTGGGATGAAGGTGGGGATAAACTAAAGAACTCAGCAGTCAGTTAAGTCCCAACTCTATCCTGATACACTGTGAGCTCGTTGCTCTACTGAATCTTGGCTTCCTCCTGAGGACTTGACCAGGCGTACCGTGGATCCCTGAGGGATTGCATCTGGTTCCCAGTGGCTTCATGGTTAGAACCACTAAAAATGAACAGCTCAAAAGCTGAATTGCAAGACTCTTCGGAATAGTAATTCTCCCTTCTTTATCCACGTCATCAGCAATTACACTGGGCCCAGCCACAGATAACCTCAAAGAAGGGGCATGCCATTGATTAACATGGAGCATTCTCCGGTCAGCTCTCTAAAGTTAAAATTTGGGTTCAGGTTTTGCTTTGATCACAAAAACCCAGATAGGAGTGGAAGTCAGAAGACTTGATTTCTGATTCCAATTGAATGAGGAACAGGCTACAGTTGTTTTGAACATTTCCTAGTTATATTTTCTCACCTATAAGTAGCTAGATTCAAAGGGTTCTGTTCAGTTATTAGAGAAAGCAGTCTGGATTCATCTGTTTAATACAAGGCTGTAGGCATTTGCACTACAAACCCTTCTCAGAGTCTGGCATTTAATCAACGCCGTATACTCTAAGGGATGCTGCTGGTTAAGCAGATCATCACAGATCAGAAGACATCTCACAGAATGCTAGTGCGACAACACTGAAAGTTCTGGGGAAATCTTTCCCAGTTTTACAAAACTATACCCTGCACATTTATTTCCAAAATTAATTGCGTTTTCCATTATATATTCCTTTCATGACATGTTTCTGAGAGCTCAATTTCTCTTACATGATTTTTCCACATGAAGCAAGAAAACAAGGTTATTTATGTGTGCGGGGGGGGTGCATATATAAAATTTTAGTCTTTATTATGACATCACAGTATCTGTGAAGAATTAGGCTCAAAATTTAAGATAATTTTACTAGAAGCATTTTGAACAGACATATTTATTAGCATATTTACCAAAATACATGCCTGCAAAACATGTAGGTATTAAATATGATTGACAGCTTCTCTGTAATTAAATGTGAGAAGCAAGTTTTTTAAAAAAACTTTTTGTTATAATCAACTTTAAATGGCATGCAATCACAAATGAACATGATTTCCTTCCTTCCATTCCAACAATATTTATCCTTTTACATTTTATGCAATACCTCTAATCACTCACCTGCACTAAAGTATAGATAAAACTTGTTTAAAAGACTGCCTTAAAGGCTTACTGACTTCTAAATTTGAGGTCAATAAACAATTCAGAAAATGCTTACTTGTAACATAACTATTTTTTTTTTAGATTAGTAAGAATGTGCTAGTTTCCTGCCTAAAAAGCACTTCTTAATGACGGTCCCTCATACTGCCAGCATGAGCTTTCAAAAGACTATTAAAATGAAAGAACAACTAGACTAAAACCACTCCACTAAATTATGACATTGAAATACAGTCAAACACGGCCTTAGGAGGAAGTAAAGCCCTTCAATCTATAAGCTTCTCCTGACCTGTGCACATAACTTCTAATGAGGTCAGGTGGAGCCCGGCAGGGGCTCCCTTCCAGCCATTCTGCAAAGGGAGGGCAAACAGGCTTTTCTTGTTCAGTTGGCTTTCTGCATTTTCTCTTAATGCTCACAGTTCAAAGTGAGCTGACACTACTGGATCTGAAATGCATCGTTATGTGCATCTTGGTAGATGTAAATTAACAGAAAAACCCTAGAATTTTAAAAAGGGAATACAAGGAGCCACGTGCCCCATTCTTGCCACAAACCAAGCTTCTGACCAACTAAATTGCTCACTCACTGAAACAAGCAGGTGATTAGACTGATGATTTATAGCAGGGGTGTCCAATCTTTTGGCTTCCCTGCACCATGCTGAAGGAAGAATTGTCTTGGGCCACACGTAAAATACACTAACACTAACGATAGCTGATGAGCTAAAACAAATCACAAAAACTTCTCAAAAAGTTTTAAGTACATTTACAAATTTGTGTTGGGCCACATTCAAAGCTGAGCTGGGCCGCACGTGGCCCGTACAGCACATGTTGGACAAGCTTGTTTTACATTAGCTCTTGTTGCTTAAAGCGTTCCCCTTTCAGTGCCCCGAGGCTACGCTGCCCATTCTCCAGCCCCTAGATCATGGAAGGTTCCCAATTGATTGAAATACTTACAGGAGAGGTGAAAACTGTACCAGAAGCCTTAGGAACTAAGGGGCATTTCTAGTTGGAGCTGGGATTTTGTAAATCAAGGCAGGACCTGGGTGCCCCTGGAATCAATACTGAGATTCTGTCTTGTCCTGGCTTGGCTTCTCCTCATCAGCCCTGTCTGTGATCTGACCACAGCGGCTGGATTTGCCTCCATTATCACCGCAGAACCTTTCCAGCTTTCCACATTATAACCACATTTAAAAATCAAGATTCACTACAGAAAGGGTTGGTTTGGAATCCTGAAAGTTTTAACAATTACAATTATGTTCTAGACACAATGCTAGAAACAGCCACTTACATTATTGTATTAAATTCTTCAAACCATCCAAAAAGGTAGGTACAATTGCATTTTCTTACACATAAGGAAGCTAAAGATCTGAAGTATTAAATAACTAGCACAAGGTCCTGGACTAATAAATGTTAGATCTAGGTTTTCCCACAAAGTTATTTCTAAGTCCACATATACACTTCTAAGCGAAATGACATGACACCTTCTCAAACTCATTGTGTAAATAAATCTAAATGAATCATATATAAAAATATATTAACATGTGCATGTATCTATATGTAGAAAAACAGATGAAGGGCAATATATTTTTTGAGAAGAAAAGTTGGAGTCATGGTGTTGGACAAGATTCTTTTTACCTTCAGAGTATCTCCTTCAAACAGCTGGAAGCTTCGTGCTCTGAGGTGTATACCCTTGCCGGCTTCGGTTTCTATTTTATAGATACACTCATGGTTATTATCATAATTGGATGGAAAATTTGGAGACAGTAGTGTTCCTTCATTTCCTTTGACACTTGCTCCACATTCAGCTAAAATAAATAGGACATTAAAGAAAGAGGATTCAAAAGTGGAATTACTGTTTTTATCAGATTAAAAACTTCAAAATTATGATAGCCTCCTCTTCTGTCAATGTACGTCTGTTAATAATATATTATTTTAAAATAGATCAGTGATTTTTTTTAATTGCTTTACCAACTGGACAAAAAAGACACCTCACTTGGCTCATTTTCAAGACTGTCTTATTTATTGCAACAGAATGACCTCTGACTACGTGGAAGCAGCATGCTGTCGTACAGAGAGTTCTAGAATAAAATAGATGTGCTCCAGCACCGTGGCTTGTTGGTTGTCACTGGGTTGTCACAGCTCCTCTCCCAACCTCCCATTCCTGCCTCATGAAATGTCCCCACCAATTCCCGCACGCCCATTCTACCATTGTTTCTCTGCAGTTTTCCTGAATTGATATCTTGTGTCATCAACTGGGATGCATTCAAAGGGGAATCTAATGATAGACCAAACCATTGAGTCATCTTCAGGATGTCACAGACCTGAACACCATAGCATTGTCTTAGGATGGAGGAGCATTCATTGGAAGTAAATACATGCTTTCCTCCTTTTCCCAGTGAAGGAAGAGGGTAGTTGACTTCTAGATCTAAATTTGTATCAAACAAAATTCCTCTTAAAAAGGTCAACATGAAAATACATACAACTCTCTACTTTCTGTCAACCTGGAAAAAGTCACTTAACCTTTCAGCATCTGCTTCACTGTGAAAATGAATAGTTTAGATCAAAATGTTTTTCCTAAGATCACACAACTAGTACAGATTATTGATGTAATATAAATTGTTAAGTGCTCAGAAAGGGAACAGCACCTTTAAAAAAAATATCCTAAATAATCCTTATAAGTGCACTTTAAAAGCTCCAAAATTCTGAGTCCAACACGATCACAAAATAATAAAGTGTCTACATAGGCGAGTGCATACACACACACACACACACACACACACACACAGAGGTTTGTGTATGCCCAAGAGAGCTCCACAGGAGTCTGCACCAACGATTTTACTGACTACACTATGTGCCCAGCACACTGATGTAAACATCCCACAGAAGCCTACTCATATGAAGAATAATTGACAGGTTGGAAACTGAGCATCAGTTAAACGCTATGTATGCACTGAGAGCGGAGGAGGAGGATGGACAATGTTCCTTTTCCAGTGGGTTGCTCAAGGTATCGTAGAATTTTGCAGATGACTTCTGCATGCCCACTGCAACGATGCTGATTCTCTCATACCCTCCCTCCCTCTTTGACAATGAACACAATCAGCTACATCACTGGCCATGACACCCTAATGCACTTGCCAGCAGGCAATTGCTAGAGAGCCATGATTGCCTCCAAGTGATTTGTGTACATCGAATCTCAGAATGCCTCCATGTGGAAGGATGTAGGGAGAAAGAGAGGAAAACGCTTGACAACCTGGGTTCACTTCTCTCTTATCTCCTTAAATAAATACATAAAGGAAGGCTTTGGATGGGGGCCTTGGGGTGCAAGGGCTGAGGGAGAAGTGCATGCAGCTGGTGACTCAAAGATGCCATTGAGAATTTGTAATAATTTATGATCATTTTATGAAATTACAGTAATATAATTATATAATTATAATTATGTATTTGTATACTTTAAAAATCCTTTTAAAAGAGAAATATATGTTATATATACACACACACACACACACACACACACACACCCCATGAGTAGGGGTGTGTATATATATATATATATGATTTATATACATATATATATAAATAATATTTAAAAAATTTAAAAAAATCACTGATCTATTTTAAAATAATATATTAACAGACATACATATATAAATCATATATATACTTATGTATATAAATCATATATATACACATCCTCCATTTATACATATGTATATATATATAAAAACATTTTAAAAGAGCAATATATGTTATACATATATATATATATATATACACACACACACACACACACCCCCCCCCCATGAGTAGGGGGTGTGTGTATATATATGATTTATATACATATGTATATATAAATGTATATATAAATCATATACACATCCTCCATTTATATATATATATGTATATATATAAAATCATTTTAAAAGGGAAATAGACACATATTATATATATACACACCCTCATGAATAGGTGTGTGTGTGTGTATATATAATCATTTTAAAAGAGAACTATACATATATATATATACACATATACCCATGAGTAGGTATATGTATATATATATATATATAATATAAATATATGTATTTATATATAAAATATGGAGAGAAAAGCAAATGATGTGCTTCTCACGCTCCATGCTTGGCCAGCCCTACTCCAACCCACGCCTTGCTGGTGTTTGAACAGTGCTCTTTCTCTGTTAGCAATCTGATGATTTGCAGACAGTGTAGGACTGAAGAAAAATGGCTTTACATCTTAAAGTCAACAACACGCTATTCAGATAAGTAATCTCCTTGGAAAAAGTAATATTATGGATACTGAGTGTCTTTGTTGGATGTTCTTTTATTTTTGTTTTTCCTTTCTGAAGAAACAATGTTTTTCACATGAAAGCCAAAATAAGTGAAAATAAAATTAAAACAGCCAAGTTGTGTGTCTTCCCGTGGCTGCCCCATGGAGGGAATAGTTGGGGTTTCCAGTTATAAAATGTGCTGTCCTTAAAGAGAATAAAAGAAAGTCATTGAATTCTCACAATCAGAATATGAAACCTAGTCACAAATATTAGGAAATATTTAAAATTGAATTTAACAAAAATCAACAAAGGAAACCATTCAAAATTAAATACTTTATTAGGTTTATAAGTTTAAAAACAATTAATGCAATAGAAAATATACTGGCATAGTGGTAAATAAATTATTTTCAGCCTGAGGAAAACTTTCAGCGAATCTTCTTTTATGGCTATGGCAGCTGAGGTTGTGTGTGTTCTGGTTTACCATACATTTGAATATATCAAGTGCATTTTTGCAGTGAGTGCATTCGAGGCCACATATTCTTACCAGTGGGCTGGAGCTGGAAGGGATAATGAGGGGCGTGGCCTTTGGTCACCCACTGGGCACCAGGAGATGATGATGTTGGTCTTCTTACTTGACGGAAGGAGGCCAAGAGGCTGCAGGGAGGGTTGTGGGAGATGGGTAACTGATTGAATACGGTGCCAAGTCCACATTTCTTGACCCCAAAAGGTGGGATGACAGCTTTGTCGCTCTCTAGAGTTACCAGAGAGTGAGAATTTCCTCCAAGATGTCCCAGTGTGTCTTTAAGGAGGCATTCCATGACAAAAGCAAAACCAAGCAGACCAAGTCTAGTTTCTTCTGTGAATGAGCCAACCCCAGGAGGAAGGGCTTTCTCGTTGGGAGCTGGGACTTCTCTCTGTACCTCCTGGAGGGATCTGTGTTTCCTGTGGGCAGGTTTTCTTCTCTTGTTCTAGTTATGGCTGGATGCATTCTCTTTGGTCCTCACAACTCACTGCTTGTGAATGTCTGTGTTATAATATCTGTAGTAACCCTTGTGACAGGGCAATAAACTTCATTTACAGATGAGGAAACTGAAGCATAGAATAGTTTACAAACCAATGTCTTTCCCAAGGCCACACAACTGTATGGATTAATTATTGATGTGATATAAACTGTTAGGTGCTCATAAAGGCAATAGCACTTTTTTTTTAAAAGAAATAAAGAGAGAGCAAAGAAGAAAGAAAGAGTGAAAGAAAGAAAAAAAGAATGTAAGAGAGAAAGAGGAAGAGAAAGAGGGAGAGAGAACGGGATTCTTGTTGGCAATAGCACTTTTTAAAAATATCCGAAAATAACACTTATATGCACTTTAAAATTAATAATTCACACTACTATTCATAATTAACAATAAAACTGGAGTAATACAAGTTTAAATATTCAAGAAGAAAGTGTGTTTTTAAGGACTTTTATTCTAAATAGGTCACAAATTAATCACAGCTGATATTTGTTATATCAGTATTTAGGACATTAACTATACAATCATTTCTCATAATACATAAAAAAGGTTGCACAAAAAAGAAAAATTTAGCATTTGCACCCATGTGGAGAAAAATATTTAAACCAAAATAAATAATTTTACATATGTTTTTATTAGCCTTCGGATGCTGGGACTTTTTTTTTTAAAAGGACGTATATAATAAACGGTAGTAATTAAAGTCAAGTCCTCACTATATAATAATAACTACACAGAATTAACCATCCCATTGTAACTGATGATCCTGAATAGATAGACAATGCTGTTGCTTTACCTTTTAGAAAAAATTACGGGAGAAACAACTAACCACTCTTCCAGCACTTCCCAAATCTCCCTCTATATTAGCAGTTTGAAAGTAAAGTCTTCTAGTAGTATCTTAATAAGTATTTCTCATAATCTGAGATGCAATTCAGATTTCTAAGTAAACATGCAACTGCTGCTCATTTATTCATTATATAGCTATAACTGAACCTGAATGTACATGACCAAAACACTTAAATGTACAAAGCCAGGATTTCATTACTCTAGGTGAGTGCAGCACAGAATTCAAAAGATAGTCTTTCACACGGCATTTTCCTCAAGCGTATGAAATTGCTATGAAAGTATACAAACTTGGCCAGGCGTGATGGCTCATGCCTGTAATCTCAGCACTTTGGGAGGCTGAGGTGGGTGGATCAGCTGAGATCAGGAGTTCGAGGCCAGCCTGGCCAACATGATGAAACCCTGCCTCTACTAAAAATACAAAAATTAGCCAGGCGTGGTGGTGCACAACCAGAAGCCCAGCTACTTGGGAGGCTGAGGCAGAAGAATTGCTTAAACTGGGAAGTGGAGGTTACAGTAAGCCGAGATCATGTCACGGTACTCCAGCCTGGGTGACAGAGCGTGACTCCGTCTCAAAAAAAAAAAAAAAAAGAAAGAAAGAAGAAGAAACTATACAAACTTGGCTTGCTAACTAGAAAATTTATTTTAACACATACACATTAAATTATATATGAATAATTATATATGGAAGTAATCAAATATATATTTAATATGTATTAAACATATTTCATATAATATATACATGTATAATATACATACAATGTACATTCACTATTTAATTTATATTTTAGTGTCTATATTCCTCAAAGATTTTAAAGATAATTAACATATAATCACATTTTTAAAAATTTAAATTATGACTTTTTACATATTTTCTCTGTTTCAGGGCATTATTTGTGTTTAAGACTATCCTATTGAACATAGGATAGTTTTCTTGTTGCTTTTGTCACCCTTTGTTTCTGATTTCATGTGAAAGTCAGTAAGAAAATATGATATTTTAAACCTGCTTAGCCATTGTACCCAGAGGGCCTAGTGCTTCATGACTCCATTTGACATTGTGGCAGTGTTGGCATCTCCAAAGGCCTCCTGAGAAACATGGGTGAGGAAGGAATACCAGGATCTGCGCACACTCTCAGGTGGGAGACAAATAGGACTTTTTTTTTTTTTTTTTTTTTTTTGACAGAGTCAAACACGGTAGCCAGGCAGGAGGGCAGTGGCGCAATCTCTGCTCACTGCAACATCCGCCTCATCAGTTCAAGTGATTCCCCTGACTCAGCCTCCCGAGTAGCTGGGACTACAGGTGTGCACTACCACGGCCGGCTAATTTGTTTTATATTTTAGTAGAGACTGGGTTTCACCATGTTGGCCAGGATGATCTTGATCTCCTGACCTCATGATCCACCCGCCTCAGCCTCCCAAAGTGCTGGGATGACAGGCGTGAGCCACCACGCCCAGCAACAAACAGAATGTTTTAATGACTCTATCAACATGACTGAAGCAGAGCTCATGTGCAGGAACTATGGGAGGTGGGACTGCAAACAAAGCCTGAACTAGGTTGGAGGGAATGTGTGGGCTTCCTTGAACCATGGCAGGAGGTCCCTAAAAGAGCTTGGAGCATGGACGTGCCCTGATAAAAGGATGTTTGGAAAAGAGGAAGGCACTAAAAGAAATGGCTGAATAATCTTAAAGACTCTAAACAAAAACACAGAAGGTGTAGATACTGTGACGATTGACTTGCAATGCAAATTCTAAAATTTCAATACCAGAGGAGTGTCTCTGAAGGTTCAAAGAAGTAATCGTAGGAAAAATAAGTTGTAGTAACCGCGCTTGGTGGGGTACAGCAATTTACGTAATTTTTATTTTGGTCTATATGTCACTTACACGGTGCATATTCTTATTAATATTACATCATTGGCTGGGCATGGTGACTCACGCCTGTAATCTCAGCACTTTGGGAGGTTGAGGACAGATCACCTGAGGTCAGGAGTTTCATCCTGGCCAACATAGTGAAACCCCATCTCTACTAAAAACACAAAAATTAGCCAGCCATGGCGGCATACACCTGTTGTCCCAACTAATTGGGAGACTGAGGCAGGGGAATTGCTTGAACCCAGGAGGCGGAGGTTGCAGTGAGCCAAGATTGTGCCA